>RWJN01000211.1:0-52167 GCA_004332605.1 Steccherinum ochraceum
CAAACTGCGCACTAGGTACTCACCGATCAAGAAAGCGATCGTCTTGTCAAAGAGTCGGGTCCATGGGCACAGGTGAAGTCAGTGCTACAAATGAAGCGGTCCGGTCTATCCCCGACCGTGGGTCACTCACGAGAGAGAAAGCAAAAAAATATATGATTATTCACGAAACCGAGTGACAATCAGCTATGCGGCTCAGGCAAGGGCTTTTTGCCGCCGTCATTAACAAGTGGCGGCGGAGGCGTGTTCGCAGAATCTTGCCACCATCCGAATCCCGGATCTGACCAAGCATACGTGGGACCGGATCCGGTCCCAAGCCACGGTAGATCCACCGGGGAAACGGACCAACGCTTCTGTGGGATGGTGCCGTTGACTCTGTTGTGACGATGGGAACTGTGAGTATCGCTTGAAATTTGACTTCACGAAGAAACATACGTCGGTATGCCTCTTGAGCCGCCGGTCACAGGCATCCACGAACTGACCCCACCATTACCGAACACCATTGAGGGGTAAAAGGCATTGTCCCAGACATATCTGCGTGCTAAGCTGTATGCAGCCATTCAGCTTAGTATTTGGTACATGAAACATTCGACATACGAGGGTGAGTCGAAGATTGGGAGCGCCACCGAATAGGATAGGATCGATGCGGCGAAGATGTAGTACAGGATGACGATGTGGAATTTGATCTTTGAAGTCGGAGCCGTCATGGAGATGCACGAGTGGCAACGGTATAGGTGAGAATTGCACTGGAGAAGACAAGAATCAGGACAACTGCAACGACGAAATCAGTGTTACAAGCACATCGGTCAAGAAGAAGGGCAACGTACTTGCCAGCAATGCCCGGGGTGATGATAGTGTGTTATTTGACCCGTTGATCATCTTCTTAAGTACCCGGCCAACATCCGTGCCTACTCCGTCATGTACAATCTTCAGCAATCCTGCGGCGACCTATCAATGAGCCTCTTGAGAACTTGTTAGCCAATGTAAGGACTAAGTGTGAGCCTCAATCAGCACGCCATCCTCTGCGACGTTGTGGATGCAGAAGAACCCGCAAGATCTCCGGCAGCGGAACACTAGCATCGCAAAGATCGTGCACCGGAACAACAAAATCGTTGTCTCAAGTGGACAGACATGCTGTGCGACGTAGATCTTGTGCTGATCTTTCATCGCAAGATGCTAGCCGCCTGGAATGTTTTCGAGCCCTGGTTACAGTACCCAAGGGTCAAGGCAAGGGGAAAATGGGCGTCCCGATAGACCGAAACCTATGAATCAAAGGTGTGTCAGTTTTTGAACTCGCAGAAAGCCCTGCCTTGACGTACCACGAGGCATAATGCATCATGATAGCGTGTATCTTGCAGAGAAGGCCAGACTGTTGTGTCCACCTCGTGAGTGACCAGTGCACTGCAATTCCTCTAGAATTGGGCTGACGTGAGTCCAGATGCTGATTATGGAAATAGCATCAGATTCCCATACACGACGCGCAATGACTAGTAGAATACTAGGATAGGATAGTAACCTAGCAATGACCCTCATCTATGTGGATAAATAGATGAACCAGTGGTCTAGGAGATAGAGAGGATGAAGAGGATGGAATGGTAATGGATGGGTGGTAGGAGGGTGAGAGGTGACGGATGAACAGAGCTCATGGAAAAGTCCTGTATCAAAGTCGCATCGCAATCGCAATCGTGAAACACAAGGGAGGTGAATGTACGCGTGTGTAATGTGCGGAATCATGGGAGAGGCGCAGAGGGTGGTAGGATGGCGAAATCATACGAAGGTACCGTGGATCAGTGCGTCCCAGGCACTCTTCGAGCGCAGCGTACCCATAAAGTCCGCTCGTGAGGAATGGTCGTCGTGACCGACCGAGGAAAGAGATGCAGCAGATGCAGGAACCGAGGATGGACGTGCTACTGGTGTCACGCCTTGGGGTATATTGTCTGAAGCTGTGGTCCTAGACGAGATAGTGGCCTCGGTCTGCGAGCGCTGCAAAAATTATGGTGCATTAGTTGTGGCGCTGAATGGACGGGTCGAGACCGATGTAACATGAGAGACACGAAAGCTTGACTGAGCAAACGACAGGTCTGCTTGACGTAAGATCAAGTCCATCGCGACGTGTTCTCATTCAGATGGAAGATATCGATGGCAACAGATTCTAAGCAGAACGAATAGTACTCACAGGAAGAGGTATACGTGCTGCTCGAGAACCATTGCTGCTGGAGGTCGTGGGATGCTGCTCCGCAGGTAGAGACGAATGGACCATCTCGGGAGAGTGGTGTGAACTGTGCATGTGAGCATGCCCGTGCGCATGGGGATGGCCGTGCATGGGGCTGGCAGTCCCAGAGGTGGCGGTAGACGAACGCGACGACGACGAGCGTTTCTGGGTACGACCCACCATCAGAGGCGGTCGAGCTGAGTAAGGGGGGGGGGGCTGCTCACGGGAGAGAGTATAGATCCCAACGCGAGTCGCAGACTCACGACGTGCGCGTCGTGGTGTTCGTCGTGTCGATTTGGCTAAGCGCAAAGAGATCCCGGTCAGGGTTGCCACAAAAAGATCGCCAATTCTGTTTGCTCACCATAGTGGAGAGGTGGAGATGATGGGAGGGGTATAGAAGATGGTGGAGAGAGAGAGAGATACTGTCTGCGCACTACAGGGGAAGTGGAGTGAAGGAGGCGTCAGAGGCGACTGGGTATTATAATGCGAGCGGTTTTGATTGGAACGTTGTTCCAACAGGGTTGGAGGGACATCTGACCCAACATAGGGTGGATTAGGAGCCAGCCTCCACACAAGAGGCTGTCGATCACACGATCGAGACTCTTGTGGGGAGAAGGTAGGCGCGTGCCGAAGTCATACATCGGCAAGTAGCACCGGGGTTACCCCTCGTGCTCAAACATAGACACCTTCCCCCGTCCTCACCCGATGTTTGACTGGTGTATTGGCCCCGTGAGTGGTACAGACCGAGGACGACTCCGAGGACCTCAGGACCGAGGTACTCTGTCGCCGAGGATAGCAATTGCTCTGACTTCGCGAAGCTCGAGCTCTTCGTTGCGCCAAAATCAGTCAACACTGTCCTGTTGCGATGCATTGCTTCGGAAGCTGTGTATCGTACACTGTCTGGAAACGTTCTGTCGAACAATCGGATCGGTGGTAAGAAAGTAAATAAACCAGAACAAGTGTAGGCTTGAGCACGTATCATACCTGTACAACTTCACGGCAAATCTTCTGGTCTATTCAATAGACGGCCCTCCATGCCTCCCTCAACCATAACGACCTGTCCAGTTACATGTCCCGAAACAATGGGAGACGAGAGCATGACGATCTGCGTCGCAATATCAATTGGCTGGGCAAACTTCTTCAGCGGCGTCCTGTGTAAAGGCATTAGGTTATTGTCGCGACACATATGAAGGACATACGTGGCAAGAGACCGGTATACCACAGCTGGGTCCTTGAGTGCTTCTTCGGCTAGCGGAGTAAATACCCATCCCGGGGCAACGGTATTCACGCGTCCCTTGGGAGCTATCGCGACGATCTCGTTCTTCAGTGAGAGCGTGAGTCCGTACATCATGGCTACAGTAGTATTGTGAGTAATGATTCAGCGAGATATCGTGTCGCACGCACCACTCTTACACGCCGCGTAATCAGCGTGATTGGCCTCTCCGTATTTTCCAGCCGTACTTCCAATCATCACGATCGACGCCTTATCCTTGAGCTCCGCGCGGGCATCTTTCAAGCCTTTCAGAAACTCTCTGGCTACCATGAATGGTGATGTAAGGAGAACAGACAAAGACGTGTTCCACTGGTTCAAAGACATCTCCGCTAGAGGAACATCCTTTGACTCCCATGCACCATGGTTGATGACAATGACTTGGACTGGATGGCCACCGAATGCATCTACGGCTTTCTTGAACGCTTTCTCCACCTCAGCCTCCGATTCGAGATCGGCTTGAATGCCACGAATGCGGTCCGGATATTCGGCGGTGAGAGGCTGAAGAGTAGAAGAATTGCTGCGATAGTGCGCCGATACGAGAGCACCCTGGCCTGCCATGATTGACGACACAAGTATTGGAGGATTGCATCGATGTCAAGCGGCGAGCGATTCGGTGCAAAGGGACTGACTGAGGAACAAGCGAGTGGTAGCCAGACCGATGCCCCCGCTGGCACCTGTGATACCATCAGACAAGCCCTCGAGAAGTCATATTGTGCATCAAGAACATACCTGTCACCAGAACATGGACATCTTTAAGACCCAAATCCATAAGTCAGAAGTTGAAGATGTTGGTTGCCGATGGGAGGGATAACAAACAGCCATTAATTTTTCGCCGAGCTGCCTAAAGTCTACTTTGAGCTCCGACCTTCTCCGATTGATCGTAGACAGTCAAAGCATCAATCTCCGCTCAATATTACGTTAGAGCGTCTAGTGCTCCGTAGTGCTCAGTTAATGGATGGGCGTCTAGGTGCTATACTGTACGACGTCTCCGACTCTTGTCTCAACGTTCGACATCCTCCTTCAAAGTTCTTCCTTCGCTGTGAAGCTGTTCTCGTTCTATAACTTATCATCTGCGCCTTTTGACTCTTCAAATATATCTCTCCTGCGGAGAAGATACTTTCGCTGTCTGGCATGGCTACTCCAAATCCCTCTTCCAACGGTCACATTCGGTACACCGTTCGCAGGTGCAGTGTATTTACCTCTAACTCGGCATCGCCATCTTACTGTCCGGTTTTCAGCTCCGATGTGCTGGCGGACATGAGAATCAATGTGTGTAGAGAAGGCTCAGAGACTGTTGTTTGGTACAAGGCAAGTTCGACGTTGCTTCAGATATTTCACAGTTGGCTAAGTCGTCCCTTTGAAGGAAAGGTTCCTTGCAGATGATGAGATCATAGAGCACCTTGTAGTGAGTGCTTACATGTCTTTTCTTACAGGCAAAATAATCTTTTTGCTAGGAAAACTCTACCTCGACTGTTCACTGGACGATACATCGGCCCAACCGTGGCTGGTACATTCGCCTTCGATCGCCCACATTTCCACCAGGAGTGTTCATCTCTCTGACGCCACTCCCGTCGACATCCCCATACTCTTCTGAAGCCGCGCTAAGTCTGGCATGCAGAACCGCGTGTCCTCCCTCTTCTCCACCTCTTTCCTTGTCGCCTCCTCCACCGGCCTTTGCATCGATCTCACGTGTATCCGTCGATTCCGAATCAACACTTACGGATGGACAACAGAAAGATTCCTCAACCACTCATTCCTACCCTCCTACCCCGCCCAATGCTGCCGCTTCACCACGCCTCCACGCCGTTACTTCCGCCGAGGTTGAAGCTAAGCTCCAGCAACTCGCCGAAGCATCCTCCTCCACCGCACCATTGGCAGTCCCCAGTGAGCCTATGGCCAGCCCAAGCAATATGCTCAGTCCCTCTGTGGCACGTCTCCGACCGTCATCGCAGCTCATCACCTCCGCACAGATCACCCATTTCCTGCTTTCGCCCCAGATTCTGCAACAGCAACCACAGCAGAGCGTCGCTCCGCAGTCGTTCTTCTCCCGAATTGCCCAGGCATTGAAGAGCCATACTCCTGCTCGGTCTTCTTTCTCATTCGACATGTGCGCTATCCCTCCACCATCTCGGGGCACCTCACGCGCGTCCTCAAGTCATTCGCCGTTGACTCCAAACACTGGGACCCATCTGACTTCCACCTCGCTATCACCGTCGTCTCCAAATCCCAATTCGCCTCAAATGCTCGCACCGGTGCCACATCCGTATCCGCTCGTCACTTTCAACGATACAACACCAGTATGGACGGTTGGAAGCACGACTGGGCTGCTGGAAGTAGATGAAGTGGGCGTACGAGCTTTGGGAGTGGATATGAGCTTCTATGTCGCGGTTGCTTTGACCTATCTTGAGTTCTTAGAGGAACGTGAGGTGCGTGTCATCTTCCTACGTCATTCTTCATTCTGCTGATTGTAGCTCTTCTTGGCAGGGCTATCTGGCTGCAGAAGCGGATTAGTTTCGCGCGTTTAGCTCCGGTGTGCCTCCTAGCTTCTTGCTTTTTCACGGTTCTGGTATTGGGATGTATTCATACTTTAGATTATAGCATGCTATTTTTTCGTACTGTTCCCGCCTTTCTGGCCTTTGCACCGACTACTTGTAATCGAGAAGACCTGCGGCTCGCTGAACGTTGCTGACACCGTACGGTGTTGAACGTTGAGAAGACCTTCAGCAATTATGCCGCATGGGTCAAGAACTGTCGAAACCATCGATAGTCCACAAATGCGCTGATGCTTTGGAGGCTTGATTGGGTGCTTGTTTCAAGTCCTTTGTCTCTCACATCACATCACTCACATCGTAACTAGCTGCACAGGATGCTTTGTGGGCGGCAATTCGAACAACGATGTGCAGATGCCGTTGATACCACTCAAACTGTGTTGAGCCAGACAGACCGCCGCTTGCGTCTTGTGTTATTTTTAGGTGCCAGAAGGAGCCCAGGGGAGTGACAGATTGCAATGCTCACTCTGATTGCCAACTTTCGACGCAAGCAACTTGGCTGTGATGAATTTCTAACAGTATGTGCTCCCGCCATCAGGATAGATTTGACTTCAGCTTACATCCTCGTGCAGCTTCGTCTAGCTTCGTGTAGTGGTTCCGGTTAGGCTCGGTCTGGACCGTTGTAATCACCATCTCGCACCCACCTTAGCGTCTTCAATGGACATCCCACGCGACGCACCTACGCATCACTGCGGTAAGGGCTGGATGATGGATATGGCGCGGAGACAGAATAGGCACGTTCCTATGCGAACGTATAAAGTAGGGATCGTGCACTAACCGCCAACTCTTTCGCGCTTCTGTCTATCCTTTCATCTTCTTGGCATATTCGCCTCACTTTCGTCCATTTCTTTTCTTGCTTCCCAGGGTCATTTTCATCTCGTGCTGTTTCCTTTTTGCATTCATATTCATTCTTTCATCGGTATTCTCAAGGTTCATCGACATCCTTCCTTTTCCTTTGCTAGAAATTCGCTGCCATGCATCCCTTCACTACACTCTTTCTCGTCGCCACGATCATGAGCACGCTCGTTGCTGCCCGCATGCATCATCATATGTGAGTGTTATCTTACTCTCGACATATGGCATACTCACGCCCTGCTCCTCCATCTCAGAGTGAGAGACGACACCTCCTCGAATGGCTTCGCAGGCGCACCTATGGCTCAGGCCAGATGGAAGCGCGACGACCACGGCGCTTTCCTCGGACACAAGTTGGTACCTGTCGCGCGACGGGATAACGATCACATTTTGATCGTTGACCGCGCCGAGGCGTAAGTCTTCCCAAATTCCAGTGCAAATACATCGTTCTGAGAGTTTTATATTTGATCAGGCATCCAAGTGATCCTCCTGTCATGTCCAGACGAGATGAGCCTCTATTTATACCCTACAATCCCTCCAGCCCGGACATCAACCTGAGAGACAGTTACACGGAAGCGCGCTCGGACGGCGCTGTCTTCGTCCCCTTCGATCCTAGTCAGGGCCTTGCTTTACGTGACGACACCATTGCCTTGCGTGCAGACGGTGCTGTCTTCGTACCATTCAACCCTACCGTGGAAGCGCGTTCGGACGGTGCCATTTTCGTCCCCTTCGACCCCAGCGAGGGCCTGACGTTGCGCGACGGCTCCATTGCCTCACGTTCAGATGGCGCTGTCTTCATTCCATACGATCCTGCTGGCGCGGGAGATTTGACGTTGCGAGAGGACACCATCGCCTCACGTTCAGACGGTGCTACCTTCGTCCCATACGACCCTGCTGGTGCGGGGGATCTATCGCTGCGTGAGGATGCCATTGCCTCGCGCTCAGACAGCGTCGTTTCCATTGCAGTCGAGCCACCGAGTTCAAATCATTACAGATTGGGATCGCGTGAGGACACGACCGTGAACGACGTGCCACCTGCCCAGTATGTTTTTTTTTCAATGATCCCCTCAACGCCCATATGCTGAAACAGCGTTTTGATGGATGTTTAGTCCTTATCATTTCCATGTCGGTACCGTCGTCAATCCTGCCCTCGGAACCCGCGACTCTGAAGAGGCGCGATCGGGCTCTCAACCGCCGGACGTACTCCCGCCCAAGAAACGCGATCTCATCGTGGCATTGATAATGGCGGTAGCAGACGCGTTGAACGCAAGACAAGACTCGCAGGAAGAAGTAAATTAGGATGTGTATCCGCTATTTATTGAAATACGACTGGTCGTCGACCGCGTTGCGCACCTGACTTGGTTCAAATGTGCGATGCGCCGGAGTGGTGATAATCAAGACCCGACACCAGAGCAATCTGTCTACTATGCCGTAGCTCGAAAGATATTGCTTGAACGGCGATACTGCAGCTTGTTAAACATCTAGGTGCTGTACTTGCTGCGGTACCGGTTGCTTGAAGTGTGTTTTTCAAGACTATCAGTCTCCTCACTCTGGTCAGTCATGCTATCTGGCAATGTTTCTGTGCGCACGAAATGCTTCTTTTGGTGCTTAAAGACTGGATGACAGACAAAAAATGGTCACTATCGAGCGACTTACTACACTGTCATTCACCGGTATCGGAACAGTCATGACGATGACGTGTCTCCCGAGCCGCAGAAGGATTGTCAGCAGCACCGGATCGTAATCCACAAGTCAGGATCCGAGAAGATACAACTTAGCAGTTCACCAACACCCCATAGCCATGAAACCTCTGGGGAGGAAGAGTTGCATTGCAATGTCGGACTTCCGAGGTAGCGTGCCCTAAAATACCAGTTTATATTACCAAAAGCGTACATTGCGTACCCACATCCTGATGAATGTCCGTAAGCTACCATACGCAACGTCCCACAAAACGAACAAGCCACCGACGTCGAAACTGTGTATCAGAAAAATAAGGGGCAGCGAGACGTGGACTCTTCAGTACCGAACTTGGAAGGCGTGTATCGCAACGGGTTCGTGAGGGTCCAGAGCTTGATTCCGATGATGGCAGCGGTTCGCCCGTCCTCAGCAAGAGGGAAGTTGTGAATCTGGAGGGAGACAATCCCTTCCAATGAATGCCCAGCCGCGAGTCGAGCTGGAGGCGGTGGAATTCAGTCACGAAGGCAAAAGCAAAGACAAGGCGGGAGATTTTACGACTGTCATCGCTCATCCCATTCTGTCACTACTTCCAAGATCTGCGACAGGAATGAGCCCATCCTCATCTTGATCACGTAGTCGGCCTGCACGTAAGGCATTGAGCCTCTTTGAATAAACACGATCTTGCGTACGCCACGCCCATTCGCAACGAGGTTCGTCATGATCCAAACGATTTGGTCCCATAGCGGGTTGTCCAGCTCGCGTGGAGAGGCCAGGAAGAGTTCGAATACGACTCTACGGATGGATGTGACGCTGACACTGGAGGAGCAGATTGTGCATGGCAGTTGAGGCGAGCATTGCTTGAATGGGCAGTGAGTGTGGGATGAAGGAAGTGTGGGCATGGCGCGCGAGAGTGAGATCAGCGTCCAGCCCACATTCTCGACGGCCATTGAGCCGAGAACGAGATGAAGGGTATGCAGGCGTGGCCAATTGTGAAAATCGGTGTATACGACGACGACAGCTGCGTTTGGTGTATGAGCTCGTCTGCGACCGATTCATAGGGAAAAGGATACGTACAGCTCAATGACTGGGCCATCCCGTTGCATCCGACAGTCAAATACTCCAAGGTATCACAAAATCGGGTGATAAACGGTACGACCACCTCTGGATCGGATTCATGACCAGCGAGAATTTCCAACCTCTTGATCCGTCCCAACGTAGATGTGGCCAAGATCCACATGACAATGGAATTCATGTCACACTGTCGGCCAATCGTCAGCGCCTCAAACGCTAGCCTCTCTCTCCTGCTGTCGGCTCGAAGAGCGTCAGCAGTAGCGGCGGAGCGATCTCCCCAAGTCACGGCATCGAGGTTCAAATGGTCGAGGACGGGGAGGGACATCATCACCATCTCGAACTCGCGGAAGCAGGAGAACGCGCAAGATGAGAGCTTGACTTGTTGGAGCGAAGAGAACGTCGTCCATTGCGAGAGCCAGCGAAGGGACGGCGGGTCCTCTCGAAGACGGAGTTTATGCCAGTCAATCTGCTCAAAACTGAGCAGCTTGACGGACGGGACAAGTGGTGCAAGACGTGAGGGTGTTGAGAACAGCCAAAGAGGATTGTCCCAGGAACTATGGAAAGGACTGTTACGGAACCATGCCGTTTTCGAATCTCTGACGCGTATCTCCTTTACTCTGCGTCGGAGATGCGGCAAGGTGCACAGTTTGTCCCATAGGAGGAAGAGCGAACGCTCGTCCTTAACGACGATGGACTTGTATAGACGCATTTGCGCAGGAAGATACCATAGCCTGCATGTCTGCATACAAGCCAAGAGTGTATCGGCGTCGTCGGGAGGATCAAGGAATCGAAGGATGTACGAAATGAGGTGGACGGGAAGGGTGGCCTGTGAACAGAGTATGGGAGTTGAGCGATGCGACTGCAGCGGTGAGGGTGGGGCGAATTCTTCTTCCATGTGTACATCGTATGACGTCGATGATGTCGGAGAGACCTCGACGTCCTCCTTGTAGAGGTCAGTGCGAACCTCTTTGAGGTAAGCGAGAAGGTCGTAGCCGTGATGCATATGCGGCATGGACTATGATTCCGCAGCGGTTGCGGTGGTGTCTAGATACGCCGTAAAACTTGTGAGGCTCAGAAGAATGTCGCTACGCATTGAGCTACTCACCAGGAAAGGGAAATTCGTCGAGCTGTAAAGTGCTTGGATCAAGTTCGGGCCACTTTCAACGAGAGCACTGCTTTTTATTGCAGAAATACGAAAAGAGATCGCTTGGTCAAGCCGATCATCAAGGTGAATGCTTCCGGCGGTACAGGCTCAAATTACCGTAAGTACGAGTCATCCACATCACGAGGCTTTCCCGATGCCGAAACTACGTTTCATATGTTCAGTCGTTCAAACACGTTGCGTGCCCACTACTGACCGGTACTGGCCATGTACTTCATTGTGCCGCTGCCTACGACTATCACGAGCTGCCAACCAAACTGCTCAAGCGATAAAGCGGAAAACCGGCCTGCAGTACGCAGATATTCCGGTACTTCAGGCCTCCGAGTCAGGTTTATCAAATATTCTTCGTGGGACGCCACAGGTAACAATCTCCACTGATTTCTATCTGCGGATTTGCGTCTCCAAACATTCTCTAAGGACTCGGATGGTACTATGCCTCTCTGCTCGTCCGCGACGAAGACTGCAAAATGTTGTCTCATCGACATTCGAGATCGAGAAGAGTTCGGTGACTTATGTACGCTAGATAGCCGTTTTTGCCGTTTTTGCTTCCGCGGCACGTGACGCTTCGCGGACGAGTCGGCCCCGCGACTGGAAAACACAGTCTTCTTCAGCTACTGTACTCCTGCACAATCATCCTCGGACTTCGACATGTTTTCCGCATAACTATCTCCCAGAACATACTGTTTCAGCTCAAGCTTGCCTTCAGTGTCACGTGCACTCTATGCCGCCTGGACCCGCTTTCAACTGGTTTGCTGTCGCTGCGTCAGTCGCCGACGTCATCTCTCGTGCAGCTGAAATCAAAGCAGCGCAAGTAGCCTCGCGGAGCGCGCCGTTGGTCACCAGGATACGAGGAGATGGTCTGGAAGGCATTTCAAGGAGGAAAAGAAAAGTGGAGGAAGCTGTGGAGGTGGAGAAAGCTGAGAGGGCGGTATTGAGGGCAGGAGAGCAAAGGTCTTCGCGAGTTCCTCCTGGGATCGAACACATACCCGTGCACGATCCATCCCTCAAGACTACTGCACTACATACAAGCACGGAAAGAATTGTATATGCTCCTCCCGAAAGACCACCGCCCACGACTACCCATGCCTCTCTACTACCTGAGGTGCATGAGCAAGCTGCTAGTGACGCACACATACCCGAGACGCCATTTGTGCTTGAGCCCAAACCCACGTTGGATATTCCTGAGCCTATCATCCAAGTGCAACCTCCTTTGCTCCGGTCACACTCGGAGGAGGTATTAGCCTCATCTCCAGCCGATGCCCTAATGGTGCTGTTCATTTCATTTCATTCTCGCCTTGTAAATCGTTAAACGGGTTTTTGTAGGCTCGCAGACGCGTTGCTCAGCTAGAATCTTCCAAAGTACCCTCGTCGAGAATAGGTAGACTGTTTCACTACGGAGGTAAAGTCACTCGACGTTTGGCACAAAGTGTAAATTTGCTCACCGCTCGTATTGTTGACAGGGCTCGCCGCCTCTCTAGGCTATGGTGCTGCTACTGAGCTATTGCGACGTTCCGCTTCCAGTTCGGACACCCAGTCTGGCTCTTTGATGCTCACTGAGGCCAATATCAAGCGGCTTGTGAGCAAGCTCACGAAGATGCGAGGTGCTGCGTTGAAGTTAGGGCAGTTCATGAGTATTCAAGGTCTGTCCCACCTCTTTCTCTTGCGCTAACGCACATGTGTTCAGTATTGACGTTGGTGCAAGATAGTCACGTCCTACCACCTGAGGTAGAGGATATATTCCGACGCGTGCAGGACAGTGCGCACTACATGCCAGATTGGCAGATGGAGGTACGTTTCCTTTACCCTCTCAGCAAGCTCTATGCTCAAGGTATCTCAGGAAGTGATGACCAGCTCTCTTGGGCCTAACTGGCACGACTCTTTTGAGCAATTCGACCGCATACCGTTCGCTGCTGCTTCCATCGGCCAAGTCCACTCTGCAACCTTGCGCGCTGCGGCTTCGCCTACGGGGAAAGACGAGAAGGTCGCAGTGAAGATCCAGTTTCCCAACATCGCAGATTCGATAGAGAGTGATCTGGGTTACGTGAAGATGATGTTGACCGCTGGGAGGCTGCTACCACGAGGGTTGTTTTTGGATCGGACAATAGAGGTACGGTCATTTGCTTCACGCCGTCAGAGTCGTATTGAATTTTCTCGCAGGTCATGAAGTCCGAGTTGGCTGACGAGTGCGACTACGCACGCGAAGCATCGTTCCTACGCCGCTTTGGAGAACATCTCAGCGCCGATTCTCGATTCAAAGTTCCTTGGGTATGGGAAGGCAGTACCGAGCGCGTGCTTGTCATGGAGCACGTCGACGGTGTCAGTGTTGGTGGATCGGTCATTGACCAGCTCAGCCAGCAAGACAGGGATGATGTGAGTCGCTCTCCTCCGCCTCTCATTTCCAAAAGTTGACCGCCACGTAGATTGCGACGCGTATCATCGACCTCTGCCTCAAAGAATTGTTCGCGTTTCGCGTGATGCAGACCGATCCGAACTGGACAAATTTCCTCTGGGACAGCGAGTCTCGCCAGGTCGCTCTCGTTGACTTTGGTGCCACCCGGGAGTACAGCAAGTCTTTCATCGACAGTTGGTTGCGCCTGCTACAAGCCGCAGCTTCAGACGACCGCGAAGCTTGCATCGAGTGGTCCCTGAAGGTCGGGTACCTCACTGGAGAAGAGAGCGAGGTCATGCTGGATGCGCATGTCAAGTCGATGGCGCTTCTGGCT
Organism: Steccherinum ochraceum; assembly: GCA_004332605.1. Taxonomy (NCBI): domain Eukaryota; kingdom Fungi; phylum Basidiomycota; class Agaricomycetes; order Polyporales; family Steccherinaceae; genus Steccherinum; species Steccherinum ochraceum. Next base: position 13,517 of record RWJN01000211.1, read on the forward strand.
ACTCCGTTCAAAGAGTCCACCGCGCAACCGTACTCGTTTGGGCCTGGGTCCCAGTGGACAGATGTCACAAGTGAAATCAGGGCCCAGATCCCAGTCATGTTGCAGCACCGGTTGACTCCACCACCCAGGGAAACGTACAGTTTGAACAGGTGCGTATGAGATCTGTTTCGGGTGGCCTCATTGGCTTACCTCCTTCCGGCGACAGGAAATTGAGCGGTGCTTTCTTGCTCGCGGCTCGCCTGAACGCGCACGTTGACTGTCGACGGCTTTGGGAGGACGTCGTCCGGGACTATCAGTTCGACGACTCTGCGGGCTCAGGAGCGGTACAGTAGTTATTATACCCCACGTCAATCACTATATAGATCTAGCATAGTCTACGGTACTGTATTGCTAATTGCGAAAAGACCTCTGCTCTAGTTCTGCTGATCGTGAGGGCGAGTCCAAGCTCAATCGTCGGTGCGTAAAATGTCGTGAGGAGATCATGAGGCGGGGAATCAGAGCTCTTTCTTCGAGCTGGAAGTTTTGGCGGCGCGTGTGGCGTAAATCATGTCCGTGAACGGTCTGTGCACGTCGAGCGTGAGTCGCTGTTCACGAAGCCAAACATTTCCGACGTACCCTTCGAAGCGTAGAGCAAGAATGTACACGATGTACACGTACACCGTGATCAGCAGACCCGCGGGCCTCTCGTACCTGCACGACGCGGCGTCACGTCAGTCTTCACGCGTCTCGCCTCAGCAAATCGCATGCAAGACGTACCAAAGTGCACCAGCGGCGAAGCACATCGTGCTCCCGACGTACATGGGGTCTCTCAGCACGTTGAACGGAAACCCCTCCACTCTGTGGTCCATGAGGATACCGAAGTAGTCTCCGAGGAACGTGCCGGTGATACCGAGCGCCCAGGTGGAAGTGATGACGAACGTCTGGCCGACGAGGAAGAGAGCGGCGGGGACGAGCACATTGAAGGGTTCAGGTAGAATGGCGCGCTGTGGCTGGTCCTTCAGGGCGCGTTCGTATCTAGCAACGCGAAGATGGTAAGCTTTTCTTCTGACAGTGAAGGAGATACTGAGGAGAGACGGTGCTTACAGCGAGTCACGAAGAATCCCGAAGCCAAAAATCATGACGGCCAGGAAGTAGCATCCATACTTCGCGCTACCCCCAAACACTCGAGTGATTGTTTTGTGATGGTATTCTGTAACAATGAGACGCGTCGGAGGAGCATCAAAGGCATCATCACTACTCACCATTCCTCGCGACAATATTCCACACCGTAGGGTTAAACGCAATAGAAAAAAGCGAAAAGTATAGAGAATATTGCGACCAATCGACTGAAGAAGCAATATCAAAGATGGGGTCCATGGCGGAAATGTGAAAGTGGGATGAACAAGGGATGAAGGTCGTGTCACGGCTGTTTCGGTGGCACAGGCACAGGCCGCACAGCAGGTATGTGTCACGTAAGTCACTTGAGCGGCACGTGAAAGGCATTTGTGACCGTGACTAGCCCTCCTTATAAGTCACGACGGTGACCTCCTCCTCGAATTGAAGATCACTCATGTTTTCGTCTCCGTTTCAGAAACTCTCAGGTTGAGGCAAGGTTGAGGCAGCTCACGGTTGATTTCCCCCGCAATACACATCGAACACAGCGTCCGTCAAGCCGTGACAAGGGCAGTATGGTTTCGGTGCACGATTTCTGATGCTTCTGTTCCGTCGGCGGGTACTTCTACGCGTACAATGTCGCTCTGGATTATGACAGAATAATGTACAGTGAGTCAGGCTCATCTATACGGTGTACTCACTGACACATGTTCCAAGAGATTCGAGAAGTTTGTATGGGACTACTGAAGATTCAAGCTGGCAGACCATGACACTGACAGCAGAGTGGACACCGACCACGTCAGTATTTAAAGATGACCAGTGGGTCAGGTAACACGTATCATCTCTCCTCTTGCTCTTCAGTCGTTGCTGGCCAGTATGTTGCCTTACTATTAACTCAATGTCTACATCGCTGACCCAGTCGTTGTAGATGATCTCTCCCCTCGTTTCCAGCTTTAGAGCTGTCTCGATCTTTTTGCATCGCCTGTCGCGCTTGAACATGTTGGCTCCAACTTCAAGGATCATCAGCCATCCTCTTGTTGTGCTGTACCTCATGTCGACGGTGCTATCCTGCTCAACAGCGCTACCTATCATCGACACCCCTTCGTACGTTGGCGGGCTCTTGACTTCGAGACTAAGTTGATGCGATTTGCAAGTTCACACAGCATAGCACGCAGGTACGGGTGGGACAACCGTCTGCCCACTTCTGTTAGATTTGGTGATGGTGCAGTCGACTCGTGGGATCCTGTACACATCACACCAGGTGTAGCAAGGTACATTGTTTACGAATCGTGGTCTCCATTCAAGATCTTAGTTTTGTCTTACAGCAGAATCTCCGGTACCGTCCCAGAGAAGCGTTGGTCGGATACCACAGAATCTACCATGGATTGAACCTGAAAGTAATCCTACGAACACTTTGTCAAATGGGCGTGCCAAAACTTTCTGCAAGAGAGAGTGCATCTCCGCCGCTGTTCGCTTATGACGGCGACAAGATACCGTCACCTGTGCTGCGCGGTTGGTCATGCCCAGTCACTTTCAAAATCCTCTGTTCATACTTCTGTTGATAGGGTTCTTTGCACAGTGTATACTATCTTATGGGCTCCTACGAATGTATTTGCTGCGTCTTTGGTTGACGCCACTAGTCGCTTTCTTTGCTACGATCTCTCCGAAACCGAAGTCATCATGCTGTAATGACAGCTTCCCTTTCATTCCAGTGCGTAAGTATCCCTTATATACGAATACCGGTCACGCCAGTCATTTGTTCACAGCTCAAGCAATTATCTCACGACACGCAATGATAACTGGACGCAGCTACACGGAACACTGTTTATCATTTGAAACGACTGGTCTGGCACACAAAGATCCGCCGCCGCCACTACCACCACCGTGGCAAACGGCTTCGGCGAAAGAAAGCTACCGCTCGCGCCGCATAGCTGACCGTAGCCATTCGACAACAAGTTGCTTCTCTAAGAACTCGGTACGAGCACTGGCAGACCATCCGGTCGTTCGTAGTACTTGATTTCGTACGTGCTTACTCCTTTACTTTTGTGCTGACATTCAACGTTACTGTACAGTAGTCTGCTATTCTCAAGCAAGGTTTGGTTCTTTCCGATTTATCTGCCTGTTCAGAGCACGTCGCAGCTGAAATCCAGATGCATAGAGACCGCTGTCAGTTACTTATCCGTGGCAATGACATTGTCCTGCGACGCCAGCGTGCCACTGGGTTGCTCAGGCTGCGCATGGTCATTGGACGTAGATGAGGCCGTACACTGCCATTGAGTCGTGAACGCTACTGCAGGTACCTAGTCCACCTTTTACATATAGAGTCCCCAGGCCACAATTCTGAGTCTTTGTTCTCCGTCGGCGTTACTGGTTAAGTACGTTTACTTCAATTCTCAAGACCCTAGCGTGATATGCTCATATGTCTGATTTCCAGCTGCCTTCGATACCCATTTTCGATTGTTTGGTCGCATTTACGACTATCGGATCTGCCATGATCTTCCCCACAATGAAACTCATTGTGCTGTATCTCGCACTCGTTGTCCCGGCGTATCTAGGTGTGGTGGCATTTCCAATTTCATCTTCGTAAGCATGCGGGTTTTGAATCTAGACATCGTTCGTTGAATTCACAAGTATTCCTTGCAGCAAACGACACTGGCCTGCAGCTGGGAAGGACCTCTCAAGGACGCATTTTGGCAACAGTGGCACCTTGGGCTTCAGTAGTGTCGAATTGGATGCGCGCGCTGACATTCAGTCGTGGCCTACTCTCCAAAGTCGCTCATCGTTGACGGCACCTGGACATAGTACCATTTCATCCACCCTCGAGCCAACATCTTACTGGTACGACTCATCCGCTGAGCCGTGTTTGAACACCGTCTGATCATATTCTATCGGACTAGATAAAGCAGCCCGTAAACGAGGGCTCTCAATGGCGAGAAGACTACGAATGGTACTCGTGAGAGTTGACATCTGTATGAGCCTGTAGCCCAGTCGCTTTGCCATTCTACTCAACAGACGATCCCATGCCGGTGGTGGTCGAGTTCCTTGTACTTACGCCAGTTACGCGAACACGCCGGTCACCGTTTGCTCGTCAACTGGAGACAATGATGTTGATGTTCTGAGCCCTGTTCCGCCCAGCCGCTTTTCGGTTTGTAGCTACTTTCAGTCAAGAGACCGGTGATGCGACAGGCAATGCATATGGCGACATTCACGCCCGCAAGGGGGTGAGATCCCTGGCAATGGAACCGAACGAACATAGGGACAACCGGTGGGCGGCCGGTGCGTACCTTAGTATCTTACATCTGTGTTTCCTGAGTTTGACTGAAGGGTTTCACAGCGTTTTCTCAGTCACCTGATCATTTGGCTGTGATCATCTCCCGAAGCACCGGCTCGTTACACTGTTGCAGACGCGGGGCATCGCAAGTCGATCATGGCGATCATTATGGCAGAGTAGAAGATCATCGAACCGCCACACGCCCACGCCCACAGCAGCCCACTTGAGACCGATGAACTTGAACGCGATTCGTGGTCGTACCTGGTCTGGCACAGCGGACATCGCCCGGTTTTGCGGCCGGGAAAATCTTGATAATATCATGATAACATAGACAATATTGCTTGCCGAGTGGCAACCGCGAAACTGTGAAAATACATGTCCAAAACTCTGCATCTTATCTCAATTGTGCTCAGATCTTGCTGTCCGCAATTGTGCTCATACGATTTGTGATTGAGCCACCAGCGAAGTCTTCGATAGCCGAGGTGGCAACATTTTGAGTGTGGTCAAAATATTGCGCATCGCAAAACGCGAGCAATGCAAGGACAATCTTGAGAAGAGTGTCGGTGACGTGATCTGATCAATGAGGGGCCAAACGGGTAGAATACGGCTACATTATGTCTAGTTTGGCGGGCAAAGATCTGAATTTTGATCAGATCGCGCCACCGACACTCTTCTCAAGATTGTACTTGCATTGCTCGCATTTTGCGACGCGCAATATTTTAATCACATTCAAAACGTTGCCACCTCGGCTATCGAAGACTTCGCTGGTGGCTCAATCACGAATCGTATCAGCATATTGCGGACAGCAAGATCTGAGCACAATTGAGATAAGATGCAGAGTTTTGGACATGTATTTTCACAGTTTCGCGGTTGCCACTCGGCAAGCAATATTGTCTATGTTATCATGATATTATCAAGATTTTCCCGGCCGCAAAACCGGGCGATGTCCGCTGTACCAGACCAGGTCAGTGTGCCAGCTCACTCACTTCCCCGTATATAACAGGTTGATCATCAATGAATGAACTTGGATCTACAATTGTTCGTGGGCGTTGCTGGCAAGTGAGTAGCCTAGACCGATGATTGCGATTTCGTAGTGAGCTGACGTCCAAAAGCTGCTCGTCTGTCATTTGTTCGACAACTTGTAAAACGCAATCTATTCAAGTTCCTCCTTCCAAACACTTCTCCCTTCACTATGGCTCGTTCCAAATTTGCGGCTATCATATTCGCTTTTGCCCTCATCTCTCATTTGGATGTAATGGCATTCCCTCTATCGCCTCGGTGAGTGTCCGCTCATGATCGAGATATTTATTCTGACCCGTCATTGTTAGACAATGGTGGAGCCCTTCCGAACTTCAGACAATGCGCTTCGACTACGCAGCTGGGGAACCCTGGAGTTCAAGTCTAAACCTTGAAGCGGAAACGCTGTCGCCCCCCAGAAGAGCTCCTGCGTCACCGATCCTTGAATCCCCATCTTCACAGTACGCGACTTTCAATCCTTCATACGTTGACGTGCGCTGACTGTGTCCCTCTGAAAGACCTCTTGCGAGCAGAAATTGGGCAGACTTGGGCCCAGAACGCCTTCAAGGAACTCGATTTGGAGATGAACATTATGGGAGCACGGGTGTAGATTCTGGCGATGGGGACTCAGAGCAGTCATGGTAAGCTTTGGATAAGTCGGACAGCAGACGGGTTGTGATGTTGTTGGTCCGTCCACGTCAACTGTCTTGTTTGGGAAGTTGGATGTTTGGAGCTGAACGGCTGGTCAATGTAAGAATGTGTGCTGTAGGCTTCTCCAGGGCTCGAAGGGTGGGAACAATGAGGTCGACATCCATATTTAACCGCTACATATAAAACAAGGGCGTAAGCGTATAAGAGACAACACATGTATATAAGCCATAGCAAGATCATAACTTCGGTGCATAACATATGCAGCCTATTACATTCACAACAGCGACCCTCAACATCCAACAGTCCCCAAAGCAACGCGACCCCGTCGCATCCACTGCGCTCACAGCGACTGTCATAGTCGCTTCAGAGCCTTCTTGCGCTTCTCCATGCCAGCCGGGACGTTCCCTGCCCCTCGTTTCGCTGCCTTTCCCAAGTTGGCCGCAGGATCGACTGGGTTCGCCGCCGCTACATTCGAATCTGCGGGACCCAGCGGTGAAGGCGACGTGAGACGCTCCTTTGTGGTCGACTTATCCGACATGGAGGAGCTCGAGGTGGTGAGGGTGTTGGACGCCGACGATTTGAGAGGGTGTGTGAAAGACGGCGTAGTCCCAGGCAAGGATTTGGTTGAAGAACTCGCAACGAGGTTGGGCACGGGCGCAGTGGCGGACGACGCAGCTGCACTCGTAGTTGTCAGGGTGCTGCCGGAGCCCGAGGCAACTGGTTGTGATTCGGCGGAGGGTGTGTCAAACTCCGGTGGCCGAGTCTGAGGGTACGGGAAGAGCCTCGTGAGGAACACGTACGTGATACTGGCGAACAACGCACGTACCTTGGGTGTACAGTGAACGCTCGTAATCAACCTGGCCCTGGCACAGTAGCTCTCGTAGTCCTCCAGCAGCAACTTCCCAGCCTCTTCGTCCAAAGCAGACTCCGGGTTGGGATAAATGAGGAGACACTTGACGGTGACGAGAATGTGGCCAATTCCGTACGACGAGTTCCAGTCCTTCTTCAAGGTATTGACGCAGATCTCGCCAGCAGACGACACGTTCGGGTGGAAGATCTTGCTCAGGAATCGACCTGAACAGCTGGTCAATGGCATTCAAGAAGAGACAAGACAAGAAGAAAACGTACATTTTGGCGGCGCAGCAGGGAACTCCTCGGTGAAGTTGAACTTGACCCGAAAGTAGCCACCTGCGTACGGTGTGCCCTCTGTCGACGAAAACGCGTCCAAAACGCGTGAAAACGGTTAGCTATGAGCAAGTGTGGGAGGTAATAGCCATGCATACCTGGACCCTGAATAATTCCCGTAACATCAAGCATGTTGTCTTCTCCCGCAACGACGCGAATGCCTTCCGGAGGGTTGGTTTGTAGTTCGGCAATTTCGCGCATGAGGCGGCGCATTGCGGTAGGCGTAACGGTCTAAAACATTGAGATTAGAACATACGTTGAGATTTGAGCAATATACGTACCATGATGCAGGATAGAAGTGTTTGGTAAACGATGCGGAAGAAAGAGGGATGAAGTTCAAGTTCAACTTGCGAGTCTCGGCTACGAAGCCCTGGTCAACCGCCCGATTCGATCTCCGACGGGCGTGGCCACCTCCACGTGCAGCCCCAAAATGGTATCCCGCCGCCCAATATTGAAGGCGCCCGTATCTCTCTCTGGCCCGGATCCTCGCCTCTAATCTGGAATCTGGTCGAAAACATCTTCCTAGCACAGGAAACTCGTCCCAAAAATTCTTCTTCTTCTTCTTCTTCTTCAAGAGCGTCTTACAGCTTCTATCAAATTGCGCACGATGCCTAGGACAAATGCTGAGCTGACACGCCGCGGTCAATGCGCCAAGTCTTGCACCAACTACGAAGCTCCAAAATCCGGCGTGCATCTCTCGACGGTCACTAGTACTCAGTTTTGACATTCTTGGGTGATCCAGCTGCTGTGATGATGTTGTTTTGCTCGTCCGACCGTCGTTGCTGGTTGATCTTGTCTCCACCAGTGCTTCAGCGGTATCGTTATACAGCTTGTACGCCCATGGCGCCCCGCCGATGTGTTACGCATACGCCGCCTTTCCTGTGTATTTCTGGAGACACGTCCTCACGGCAATCCTTGGGAGATTTACACCCATGCAATCCATTGTGTTCAGCATAGTAAGACCATGCTAGCGAGGGCTGTTGACTCTTACTTGTCTAAAGCTTCTAGGAGTCAGTCAGTCCACTCGCCTCCTGCTCATCTGCGTCGATGCTGACCACTTTTTGACAGATTCCTCATGGCTATCCACATCTCTGGAGTACCGGACTCCTCGTTGTTGGGCTCGCATGGCCTGTACTCGGTTGGCCAATGAGTGTCTTGCGACAGCAAGGTTCTTTATCGATCGCCTGTATGATATCTTGCCTCTCTGCAGCCGCGGGTTTTCTGTCGGATAGCCCTGAAAATGAGATCGATGTGCCATCGGGGTACGTCTACTTGAACCTACTATTTGAGACGAATAATCATCGTCGACACATTTAGACTGGTGGTAGGAGCTCTGGTAACCATGATCATGGCCGACGGTAAGTGTTCTCTTGTAAAACATCACTGGTTGAGCCTTATTGATGCTCATGGGGTGATTTGGAATCCCGCGGGTATAGTGAGATGCATCACGTTCCTTACCGATCACCTTCAAACTGGTGCGTATTGTGATTTCTTGGCGTGTGCGCGGAGGTGCCAGGATACTGACCAAGGTTTCAAAATCTCATATTTCAGGTCTCGCTTCAACCTCCAACTTCGTCGTCGGCCAGATGCTCGTTCTGACAGCTACAGGAGTCGGTTTACTGAGCCAGGTGCTCATGAACATACCACGTTAGCCACGCCTTCGAATTTGGTTGGCTCCGACTATTGTTACTAGAGAAGTATCGCTAAGACCGCTCGTGGAACCAGATGATGCATGCAATAGTAGCAATACAGGGGCTCCCGCGACCACCATATTCGATGCTGAGTCGGCCTAGGCGGGCACAGCCACCGCGATTTGTGCTCGCGACTTGCAAGAGACTGAAGGCCTTGAGGTTTCGAGGACTGCATTTGTCAACTGCAAGGTGTATCTTACGATCATGTATATAAGACGTCCACAGTGCCGAGCTCACTCGCAGCTCGCCTCGACGTCCCGTCAGTCATGGCACCCCTGCACATGACCCCATATGGCGCACTGGCCATCTATGACAGTGGTGCACCAGAGGGAGCGGAGAACTACACGACTCTTGTCGTGATGCATGGCCTTGTTTTTACGATTGGTGAGTGTCAAACTCGTCAAGGGATTGCATGGTTTCCGAAGGGCTGATTTCGTTGCCAGCTAGTTTTGCGCCGTTACTCCAGTATGTGCGCAAATACAACGTTCGGCTTATCCTCGTCAACAGACGTGGTTATCCGGGAACTATGCCTTTCAATGAGGAGGATATGGCGCAGCTGAAGGTTGCATACGACGGTCCCTCTCCTGAGAGTGCCAACGCCGTGCGTGCTCACCTTCAAGCCCGTGTCAAAGAGATCTACGAGCTGCTGGCAAGCCTGATCCTAAAGGAAGACATCAAAGAGAACAGTATCATCCTCTCTGCCTGGTCCTTGGGGACGATGTTCATCAACTCGTTCTTGGCGTACGGACCAAATGTTGCCGTCGGGAATGTCAATGTGGTGGCATACATCAAACGTGTCACCGTCTATGGTCTGTGACCTGCAACATTAGCTCACTAGTCGAGCTGATCTCAATTATTCAGATGCGCCGTTTATTTGCATGGGATATCCGCCGTACGCTGGAGGGTACAGTCCTATCAGGGATCCCGAGCTCTCTGCAGAAGAAGGCATCAAACGATTCCCTTTCTGGGTCTCTGGGTACTACAAGCACGGAAGTACGGTGTCTGAACTGGAGGTACGCAATGCTCTTCCAACCCCCAAAGCCACGTTCGTCGCGATGTCAGCGAACGAATCGATTCCCGTCGTGTATTCCCCTCCTGGTGCAGTAGATGGTTCGGACTTCATGCTCGCTTGGGGAGCGATCAAAAACGACACTTTTGTAGAAGTGAAGGATGCAGCGCTGAAACCAGAGAAAAGAGGAGATCAATGGGCAAAGATCCCGTGGAGACATATTTGGGGAGATCATTCTATTTGGGAGGTCGTTTACGGCCAGTGGCAGCTGGAAAAGGATATCGCGGCGACGAGGAAGTCGGGATCATTTGCTAGACCCATAGAGGCTATTCGTTTGCCGGGGTGCAATCATTTCGTGAGTATAGTGATTTTTCCTATTTGCGATGAGGCGCATTCGCTGAGTATCCTACAATGCTTAGGCTCAATGGGACTGTCCAGAAGAGCTTCTTCGAGCTTTTCTTGACGTTGACGCAAATGGCAGAGTGGAGGTCCTATAGTTGAACTTTGAACAGAGTCATCTTTTCCCGCGAACTCGTTTCATCTTGTTAGCACACTGCTGCCAGTGCTGAGCACCGTAGTCATCGCTTGGAGGCGGCTGATTGGTGAAGCTACAAGCTCTAGATCTACGTGGCACGACTGGTACTATCCTTCAAGATTCAGACCATAGACTCAGTCTGAGTCCGTTCAAAAGCCACCGAGCACCAGTAGTCATCTATTCGCAGTTCTTACTTCTTCGCTCGCGCGACGACGGTGTAAGTATGAGGATCAATATTGCGTTTGAAAGTGGCCAGACGGCCCAGACCCATCGGGCAAGGTGTTAGCAAGACCCCGCCAAAAGCCTCGGCTTCACGATATGACGTCCCCATTCGGAAGGGGTCTGCAAGTCTGTAAATCATCGTCCACATTGGCCAAGGAAGAAATTTCGGTCTGCGTTCTCATCAGGATCAAGCTTCACTACTTCAGCTCCAGGTCCCTTTCTCGCAGAAGTATACAAATAATCCGAGACATAGCCAAAACAAATGATACTGTTACTACATCCTCAGGTTCATTCACGTTCTTCGTATCGTTACAATCAATGCGTTACATAAATAGGCAGCCACTCAACGTACTCAACAGCCACTTAGTACTAGCTGTTTCCGGATTCTACGTCAGGAGCTCTGTGATAGCGCTGGATCCACCTCTTCGAGCATAGCCAACCACACCAAACATTGTATGACGAAGGCGGAGAACTGCTCGTCGAACTCAGTTACCAAGTCGCGATGATTGAGCTCTTCCGCTTCGTTCTTCGTGGCATCGAATGACGCGTGAAACTCCCTGGACTGTCTAGCCATGAGGACTGATACCAACATCAGCCTACGCATAGGATGACTCCTGAGGATACGAGATTGCTCATCAAAATCCGACGTCTCCAGATCGCCCACAGCCCGTAGCCCATCCATGAGCTGCCTGCAGATACCCGCATAGAACAACTGTTGTACGAGCGAATCCCGAAAGCGCCAAGCCGAATCTTCTCTCTTGATCATCGCCCTAAAACGCGTGAACTCCTCCTCTGATGCTGTGTGCTCTTCGCGGCAGCCGCATCGATACCCATCGTGGACTTTCACCCAAGGTCGTCCCCATTTACAGCCAGTGCTCTCAGTGTTCATGACCAGCACCATCTGATCAAGCTCATTCTCCAAATGGAAGAAAAGACGTCTCTCCAGGGTGCCGTCCTCCACATTCGACCCGAGAGACTCTCGGGTGAACAGCGTATGGATGAGGAAGGCGCAATAGCCCAGCAGACCAAAAGCGCCGGCATCCTCCAGGGGGGCGTCGACGTATTTATCCTCCGTTATGAGGTCTAAGAGCTGCATCATTTGATGCATGAGTGGGAGGATCGTGCCACCGATGCTATCGCCTTCCGCGAACATCTTCTGTTTCGCTTCCTCTGGAAGCTCTTGGCAGAGCTTCTTGGCTGCATCCCCCAAGTCCTTCACCAGGTGATTGTTGTATATGTCGAGTCGCGTCACGTTCCGGTTCTGCAAGAACTTCTCTATCCCTGACAGTACGTCAGTCGTGCCGTCTCCCGCTGCATCGTCCACGACAGATGACTCAAAGCCAAGATGAGCCATCTGCTCAGTCAGATGCTCGGCAGTGGACGCCTGACCAACTACCGACTTCAAGGAAGCAACGACGACTGCGATAGATGGTCGGTCGGCGGCTATGTGAGCCCAGCATGACTCCGTCAAGGCCCAAAGGTCGTCCGCCATCAGTGTTCCCTGGGGAAGAGAGGGTCGCTGTGATCGTTTCCCGCTCATATACCGCAACGAGACCTGCCACTCATTTACTTCTGCCATAGGCGGCTTCCCAGAGTAAAGCTGCATGAACATGGCATTAGATACATAATGTTGAACGAAAGAAGATGAAGCACCTCGACCGTCGTGCAAGCCAACGAGAAAATGTCACTCTCAGGAGCGGGATGTCTTGAGCCCAGTCCGACCTCTTGAGCGTCGATGAGCTCTGGAGCACGCCAGCGAACAGCGCCGCCCGCAATGGATGTGGACATGGACATGTATGCGGAAGACTCGGCGACGTTGGATAATCCGAAGTCAGTAAGACAGGCTTGACCGAGTTCGTCAATAAGGATGTTTTCTCCATGCAGGTCGCCGTGGACGATGCCCTCGCTGTGAAGATATTCCAATCCAAGAGCGGATTGATAAAGCTAGTGAAGATTGGATGGCGCGTGAGATGATGGAACGGCCGGCATAGTACACTGTAGACACACCCAATTATTCACCATGATCGCCAGCTCTCGATCGCTATGCTGCCCACCCTCCATCATAGACTTCGCATAGCGGCGAAGACTACCATGATCCATCCAAGGTATCACCATGCAGAACATTCTATGAAAGACTTCCTCTGTAACTCCTAGAAAAGGGACAATATGCTCGTGAATCAGGTTCTTCCATAGAATGGACTCTTTATTGAATTCCTTTATCCCATGGTCAGCATCGAGTTGCAGCACAGATATTTTGACCCCAACTTACCTTCCGAATATCCTGCTTCTCTGTCTCCGAGGGTAGCAAGTAGGTCTTGATGCGTTTGATGGCGACTTTGATGGTCGCGCCATTGTGTAGCTGATATGTTCCACAGAAAACATCCGCGAAACCTCCTCCGCCTTTTGCATCCCGGTCGATGAGCTTGACACCAGAGAGGATTAGAGAGGTCGGCAGGATGTTGTGCATGGCAGACACTTTCAGCGATAGCCTGCGCATGTCATTTCTGTACTTCTTGAACTGCGATCCTCCAGTTGCAGCGTCGAGCAGCGCGGGCGCGTCCAAAACCTAGCGGAGATCAGCGCTATTATATGATAGAGACTGTGAGTAGATTCTGAGCTTTACTCACTCGCCAGACCTCGTTCAGAACAAGCTGGGCATCGCCAATAGAATTGAATGCAAGAGGCTCCGCAGTACTGTCGAGGTTCTTCAAAGCAGTTTGTATGAAGCGGGACAAGCCATGCGGCTATCCTAATCGTGATCAGGCGAGAATCAGGTTGAGTAGCGTGCACGACTGACTGTGTTTAGAGCGTTGGCCATGCCGGTGCAAAGCTGTTGATGCATAAATCAACAAAGACGAGTACGAGTGAGCTTGACTCACCTCTCGCGGAAGAGAAGACTGCAGGTCAAGGTGATGGTCGAGGAGGTGCGGTCCAAGCGCGTATCTGAATGATGACAGAGGGAATGGTGTTATGAACACGTGGATATTGACAGGTCAGAATTGCCATGTAGGGCTTGCAGTCGACTGAAAAGCACCGAAACGCGAAGGACTGTTCGAATCCGATGTCTGCAGAGCATCCACTGTTACGAATTTTGCAGGAGCCACAGTTGCAATGCACGCGACCTGGCTGGTGACCGTGGTGCAAGATCCTTTCAGCAACGCTGCCTCAGCACGTAAGTAGACATAGAATATAACAGAGCAAGGCGTCCTGTGCTCGATGATGTATCAATGAGATCAAAGGTGCGTTAGATGGATACAAAAGACTCATTAGGATTGGGTGCAGCAACAACAACGCGACAACTGCCCTCTACTTCTTTTTCGGCTTCTTCTTTTTCTTCACCCCTCCTCCCGGCGTCGACACCGGTGCCTGCACGACTGGAACATCGACCACGGGTTGCTCTGAGCTCCCTGATGGACCAGCACCAGCTGAGATGCTTGCCGGTCGTCGGTTTTGCATCTTCTGCATGAGCGAGAGGTTCAAGGCCTCAAATCGATTGAGGAAGACGGATGAATGAGTTTTGAACTTGATACACTGGATTTAAAAGGTGAGCTGAGAAGAATCCGGGAGAATTGAAAAGGATCGTGGCGCACTGTCGTATCATCTGTGATCTTCAACACCAGCTTCCCCTCAGATGCCCTCCATTTTACGACATATCGTGCCTACTCAAGCCACGAAATTCGCCAATGAGTACACAGAGTAAACGGATGTAGAGTAAGGCGCACCTTGTTCGGAGATTTTTCGTAAAGTGCCTCTGCCGCCTCTTGATATTCCTGCCAGGACGAAATGTACACCATTGGCAGAGCATGGAGGTGCGTGTGACAGATATAGATATTTAGGTGTAGGTCACGCCAGGTCATCATGAGCGTTACGCGCACAGATCTGTCACCGGAGATTAATCTGAACGTTCGTCACACCATCCCCGGCCCGAATACTTCCGAAGCTGGCTGGCCAACTGAAATTTGGCGAGGCGGGGTCCCGCCGGTCTTCGCCTTTCTTCTTCGTCGTTGTCGTCGTCGAGCTCGTCACTCGTTATCGTCGTTTCATCCTCCCGATTCACCCTTCAAGTACTCTCGAGGCCATTAGCCGCGATGAGTGCACCCAACACTCAGAAGAAGCGTATGTTTGCAATCATTTCTTGGCATAGTGATCCTTGGCTGACCGATTCTCCCGCTTTTCGTCGTCCAGCGTTGCCATTTATTGCCAACTTCACGGCAGGTGCAATCGCGGGTGTTTCAGAGATTCTCACCTTCTACCCTCTCGGTGCGTCATAGTGATCATTTCTGCAGATGCGGCTGCGCTGACAACTTATTACCACCGGCAGATGTCGTACGTCTCAGCATTACGCACTCGATACGACGAGCAAATTTAGACTATGCATATGTTACTAGGTCAAAACACGTATGCAGCTGGAGACGGGGAAATCGAAACATGGCTTAGTTGGTGCATTCCAAGCGATTATCAAGGAGGAAGGGTGAGTTAATCATTGTTGCATTGGGTCGTGTGAGCACCATTCACTGACGCGAATGAATTGGTGGCTTTGACCTGAAGTGCAGGGAGGCTCTATAGAGGTGCGTTTTGCTCACTTGAAACGCGTCCAGTGTATGCTAATACCCTTCGTCACCGGTAGGTCTCGTCCCACCGCTACTGCTCGAGGCGCCTAAGCGCGCAACCAAGTTGTGGGTACATTCTCCACGATGTGCCACCCGTTCTATTACCGACGTCCGCCTCTCCGTAGTGCCGCGAATGATTTCTGGGGCAAGACATTCCTCTCTTTGACCGGCGAATCCAAGATGAATCAACAGCTGGCCATCCTCACGGGATCAAGCGCCGGTGCGACGGAGAGTTTTGTTGTTGTTCCTTTCGAGCTCGTGAAGATCAAGTGAGTTCACTCGATGTTGTATTCTTCCCCTCGAAGTCTACACCTTCCTTTTAGGCTTCAAGACAAGTCAAGCACATTTGCGGGTCCGATGGACGTAGTGCGGCAAATCATTCGGAAGGACGGTGTCCTCGGTCTCTACGCCGGTATGGAGGCGACTTTCTGGCGTCATTTATGGTGGAATGCGGGGTATTTCGGGTGTATATTCAAAGTCAGGCAGATGTTGCCCAAACCTGAGGTGTGTCCACATTGCGTGCGAGAGAGGTCGTCACACTGACGGATGTTTAGTCGAATGGTGCCCGGTTAACAAACGACCTCATCGCTGGCTCGGTTGGTGGGTTTGTTGGCACCGTGATGAACACTCCGTAAGTCTCCCGTTTTATCCTCTCCAGAACTGTACTGGGCTGACATGCACCCAGATTTGATGTAAGGACACGTCATAAGACACGGCGTACTGTTCAGCTACTGACCTTTCTCCCTGTCTCCAGGTCGTCAAATCCCGTATTCAGGGAGCAGAAAAGATTCCTGGTGTGGTACCCAAGTATAACTGGACATACCCAGGCATCATCACGATCTTCCGAGAAGAAGGTCCCGCTGCGCTGTACAAAGGGTTCGTACCCAAGGTACTCCGTCTGGCTCCAGGAGGTGGTGTTCTGCTGCTCGTCGTCGAGTTTACGCTGGGCGTATTCCGTAAAGGTACGTTGTTTTGCTTCCCCTGGAGGCGATCATCTGATGAGCGTTGCGCTTTACAGCATTGGGTCCGCCGTACATCTGAATGTCGGTGTTGTGTAGAACATGGGGTTTGGACGGTATTATTCGTTCTTTGTTTTGCAGTCACTATTCGCACATCTGTACTGTCGGACCTCTATCTAGCGTACGCCCTGCAATCATTCTATTTCAGTTCAACCTGGACAGTCGTGCCTTCCCTGGCACTCGAACTCCAGGGGAAGAAGGTCGGAGAGATCGCTTCATGAATGCAACATCTTCCGGATCGCAAACTGACGGTGACGGTTTCTGGCCAAGAAGGATAAGACCTAGGACTCGGAGTTAGTTGGCGATATAGAGGGACCACGTTCCTCGATCATTTCGACCACGATGGGTGCTGATCCAAAGTCTCAGACTCTCGATTCAAATCAGCGAAACCATGCTGGCCGACGTTAGATTTTACAGACTAAACAGAGAATGAGACCACACTGCTTTAATTGTCAGACATGAAGTCAAGAGCAAAATGTATTCGTGGACTTTGCGAGTATCCTAAGCGTCGTATCCATGCGATATCCAGACCCAAGCTTGCACCTCACCAAACCTCCGGCCACCGAAACAGATCGTCACATCGAGAAGCACAGCTCAAAGCTTCGTATTTACTTGGCTGCCCCTAACAACAAAGACCGGAAATTGGTGAGCCTCGCTGCAGCAGACGCGGCCGCGGCAACCAGAGCCAGCACGAACCAGAGACCCCACCTGCTGCCGCTTGCGTTCCCGGACGCGAACAGGCTCCTAGGCCGTGGCGGGAGAGAGTAGCGCGCAGCTGCCCTCAGTGCTTTGGTTTTTTCAGGCTACAAGATCGAGTGGAAACGAAATCAGTGGTGTGGAGAGGTTGGAATGGAGTGGTGTACGTACCGTGTGAGGCGGATAACGGCCGCTCAACACGAGAGTGTCGACGCTAAGCACCGACGGGTGAGGAAAGAGCGCGACAGCATAGAATGGTGTACATACAAGCCGCGACCGACCAACGTCGCACGACTGTGCGTAAATATGTCGAAATTATACTTGCCAGTGGTGGCCCCACCGGCTGAAAAAGGTGTCAGAAGCGACGCTATACGAAAATGCCGCATGACGCACATCCACTGGCACCAACTCCTCCGAAAGGGAGTCCATCGGTAGCATGGTAGATCACCATCTCGTTAGCGATGGCAGCGCCGCTTCGAGTGTTATCGAAGACTACGAAAGCCGTCAGCCAAAGCTGAACATCGATATATAAAAAAGAAGCATCCTCACCTTTGTTCCTGAACGTTGCATCCTGAGAGAATACGTAGACAGTTAAAGCATGCTCCCTACCCGTCGCTTGTCAATGACTCTCCTATGCCAACTCGGAATGCTGTGAAAGCGACTTACCTCTTATTGATTATCTGAATGGCTTCATCCACGTTCTTCACAGTGACAATCGGTAAGATTGGTCCGAATATCTCGTCCTCCATGAGTATGTCGTTCGGATGGATGTTCTTGACTATTGTGGGGGCGATAAACCGATCCTCTACCTCTGTTTCACCACCGATGATGATCTTGCCGTTGGTCTCTTCGATGAGCTTCTTCATACGAAGGGCGTGTTGCTTCGTCGCCATACGCGGGTAGGAGTCCGACTTTCTCGGGCCTTCAGGATAGAAAGTCGAGTGGCTGGAAGAACAGAACGAGGTAAGGGTCAGGCAATTGCGGAGATCATTGCAATCAAACTGACACATCAAGAAGCTCCTTGGTGAACACTTCTTCAATCTCTTGCGGTACCAACAAATAATCAGGAGCTGCGCAAGTCTGACAAAATACCTCAGCCACCGTTTGCCGAGAACGGATTTGAGAACACGTACCTGGCCGCAATTAGCAAATTTGCCCCACATGATCCTGCGTGCAGCGAGCTTGAGATCCGACTTGGGGTCAATGACAACAGGGTTCTTGCCTAGAGCCGAGTCAGCTCATACATCTACAGCCTGCACCATTCCAAGCGGATGGCATACCTCCGAGCTGTGAGTGGCAAGTCTTAGAGATAATCATCCGCGGGGGAACTTTGTGCGCACCTCAGTCGTCACGGAAGTCAGATGCTTGGCAGCGCTACTCAGGACTACCTTGGCCACCTTGCCACTCCCTGTATACAGAACTAGGATACAATCAGCATCGAGCAACATATTCGGTCGCGATTGGACGTACTGTGATCCCATGGAAGCTCAAGAAGCTGATGTTCGAAAAGCGGGCGCGAAATTAGCATGTGAATCTGCAAGCAACACAAGCACAAACCTTTGTCGTTTCGGGAACAGCGCCCATCACAACTCTGCACACATCGCGGTCAAGGTACTGCGGTATGTACTTCGCAATGAGGCCTGAAATAGCTGGAGATAGTTCAGAGGGTTTGATAACTACTGTGCATCCAGCAGCCAATGCACCAGCCTGATTTCGGGTCGACAACGGGTGAGCAAGGCCCCTATTTATTGGATGGGAAGAAGGACTCACCAAAGGCCCCAGGATCAAGAGCATCGGGAAGTTGAACGGACTGATAATGAGCACCATGCCCTTGGGGTCTTTGCGGATAGACGGGCTCATAACAAACCAGTTGAGGCTAAAGGGGACCCTGTCCGGTTTGCTCCATTTCTCTACGCTGTGGTATGCTTCACTAATCTCGCGAAGCGTAGGTTGGATGTCGAGGCTGAAAAGACATGATTAAGCTCGAGAATTGTAAACAGATATACCGGAGTAGTGTGCGCACAAATCAGCCTCAGTGGCGCTCCTGCCGAGATCTGCATTCATGGCCTGAGTGAACTCCTCTTGATGGTCGCTGACCATATGAGCCAGCTTCGCAATCTGCTCCCTGCGGTAGGAGATGGGTCTCATCTTTCCCGCTAAGAAACTCTGTTGCAGCTCCTCTCGTATCTTAAACGCGAAAAACCGGTCAGACACTCCTATAGTCTTAGAAAGGGAGACACTTTGAACAACACACCTTGGGAATCTCGTCAACTGCGGTGGGTTCAACCATGATGCAAGTAATGGGTCGACGGGGAGATGATGGTGGAGGTAACAAACCCTGAAAGGTTGCAGAATGGAGGCGGCATGGAGTACATATATGTCTCTGCCAGTGAGACGAGAACGGCAACTAGCCGTTCGATTTAATTTAGGCGTCGAGAGAGAACTTGAGACAGCGGAGATGTTGCCGGCGGAGCCGGATCGGATCACATCCTGATCGGAAACCGCCGCGCGCCGACGAGTCAGTCCCGGACCAAGGCAAGTGGTCCTTGAGTGGTCCATAACTTGCACTGGCAGGTTTCACGTTTGCGATATGCTCGTTGCCTCGTATTTATCCTCGGAAATGCGAATATCTCGGAATTACGCCTTCGGCTGTCGTCCAACGCCCGAAGTTACAAGGCCATCTGTACGGATTCGGTTTGTAAGCTTTGTAGATTCAATTGAAAGTCTTGATCTGCCGCTACGCGATGAGCCACCTATGTCGTTGGAACGCGTCTTATTCACCTCCCTATCCGCTCAAGGGCGAGGCTTCCCGAGATTGGAATGAAACCACGCCCATACATATACGTATACCGACTGTAGTATTAGCCTAGCAGGATATCGCGATCCGCCTCGGGATACGGCAAAGCGTGTCTACTGAAGTATATCAGTGAGCTCGAAGTGTCAGTAGAATGCCAAGGTTGCGACGAAGACTCACTCTGAACCTGAGAGGTCTAGCTCTGCCATTCCGTCTAGATCGCAAATGTTTCGGTGACTGAAGGTACTCAACCCGCAACAGGTTTCGGCTTGGCCGGCGGGCCAAGCTTTGCACGCAGTCTCCCGGCAATTGCCGGCTGCAAAAACTCTACCAACCGCTTCCAATCGCATACTTACCAACCTCTCGCCATTGAGCCTCGTGACGAGCTTGCATCTGTCACCGCAAATGGTTTCACACAACCCACAGAATCAAACGCAATACTTGCAATCGTCGACACAGACGGATGTCGACACGAGGCCACTTCGAAGTTCGACGAGGTTCTGACGACTCTTAGAAGAGACATTCCGTTTCCCCTTTGAGGTCCGCAGCAAGGTATCTGGGGCCACGCCGCACAATCTACACGTCAGATATAGCCCCCGTCGATGTGTTCCTCTCGTTGCTCCTTCACCCAAGATCAGCCTTGCCATCCCCAATCTCGCGTCCGACGTTGGCCATCTGGCCGAGCAAATCGACGTGATGGAACATCTAGGACCTGGGAGCGATTTGGCACCCTCTGAAATATGGGAGATTGTCAGTATGCTGAATCTCAAGCTGAAGCAAGCTCGAGAGGAGATTCAGGAGCTGAAAGAGGTGTGTCGCGGTGGATCTCATTGTCATAAATCGAGTTGATATTCATACCATAGCTTCAGCAAACGAAATGCGAGTTTGGCCAGTGTCCGGTGCGTGCTGCACTTCGAGTTGGAGTGGAGCCACTCATCGATGTGGACAACAGGCTGCAGCTGAAGTGCAAAAACTCAGGACCGCCCTCAAGCAAGTCGAAGAGCAGGACACCATGACTCCGAAAGCACCTTCGGAGGACTTAGAAGACGAGATCATGGTATGTACCTTCAATGTTCCGGTGTTGTGTGTGCCCACCATGTATGGTTTATATCAGGACGAAGATGCCTTGACACGTAGGAGTCGATCTCCTGCATCTATGACGGTCTCTTCTCAGGACGACCACCATGCACACCTAGTTCCGCGAGAGACACTGAAACCCAAGCTCGTGAAGACGGACCTCGCCTCCCTACCTAAACCTACCATTCCCGACGCGTGCATGCATGTTCCTGTCTTCAAGTCAACCCAGGGCATTGTCTCAAGGATCCCATCCGTAAGTGCCTACTTATATCAGTAATTTGGCCACAACCTGATCGATGGCCAAACACTCAGGACGTTGTATCACTAAGGTAGGTATACGTGCGATCTTGTTGCGTTAGCCCACTGATGAACGCTGCCAACAGCAAATGCGGCATGATCGTTGAATGTCATCAAGACATTCTCTGGGACGCCTCAAACGTTCATGCGTACCTCATACGTCCCCGGTCTCTTTATGATCCGCTGGCGGACGGCGAGAAGTGGACGCGCGATGCAAAAGTTGCCGCCTTACAAGACCAAACACTGGAAGTTTTCCATCGGACCAAGACAACTCACACGGATGTCTACTATGCAGGGTCGTATCAATGCATAGAGATCGCGGAGCTTCTCCCAGAAGAGCATGCAGTTTCTCCTCAGGTGAGCTCGTTTGAAAACAGACTACTTCGTAACTCGAGCATCTCATATTGTGAAACCTCAGGTGTTCAAGAAATTCTGCCGCGAGACACTAGTGGACTCTAGTGCCCTCAGCGGGTCCTCGCGAGGACGAGCACTTACAGATATACACTCATGTTATCGCGCCGGAACGGCCAGATTAGCATGTGTGGTACTGCAGCGCGTCGGCTACAACGAACATTTGTTCGACGCGCTGCGCTCATGGATTTGCAACATCAGAAGATGCTAGACAAGAAGATTGCCTTGGTGTCAAAGAAAAGAAGCAGGAAAAGCTGGCGAGCAAGCGGAAGTACTGGGAGGATCAGGGTGCCACGGCCAGTAGTTCGAAAAGGGCGAGAGCGACGAACTAAGCATTTTGTTTCCCCTCCACTCAACGGCTTGATTTCTTGAGTTAGACTGTTATGTGCATGACTGTCCTCCGAGTTCGCTACGAAATACAGAGTCAACTTGTGATCCATTTTGCACACTTACGCGCCATTTCGATTCGAGTGAGCCCCCAGTCCCGGGCCGGCATGTACCGGAGTGGGGTGGCCATTCCAAGACTTGCCCAAGACCATTCTAAGTCTTTCTGCTGTACTCTCACGACGACCGCATCCAGCTCATTCGAAAGCCACGCCAGCCTGGAATCGGACCATCTTTCTGCGCACGTCTCTGGGAGTATTTAGCAGAGGGAAGGTCGCCAGGTATGCCAATCTTAACGCCAACTGCGCAAGACCCTCGGACTGATTGCATTTCATCCGCAGTCGTATTCGTAGCAACCCTCCTGCCTCACGTCCATCGCCTGACTGAGCATCTCTCTATCCAGGGAACCTTCCACCGCCCAACCCACCTATTATATCACTAGAGTCTCTTGCTCTCCGTCGCCATGATCATCCTCGAGGAAAAGATGTCTTTGCCCCCACCCCCGCCTTACGTTCTTCCTGCACCAGTCAGTCCCCCACCGCCCTTCCGCCAGTCGGAGAAAAGCGCACCAACTCTCACGAATATCCCACCATACATCCTACTGCGGATTGTGTACGAGTTGTTCTCGCGGCAGGCGTCGATTGAGAAGCAACGCCAGACCCTCTACTGGCTAAATATCAACCTCAGGCGAGTGAGCCGCGGGTTGTACATTGGTCAGTACGATTCCGGCAGTCATGTTGGATGGAGCGAGGTTATGACGGAGGAGAGGTCGTGGGGAAATGGGGCTTTGGAGACTACAAGTTACGAGTACTGACGCCCTCTGTTGCAGCATGCATGCATGTCCTCCGGTCAACCTACCTTCCCGCTTACACCTCTCTTGTTCGCCCTCCATACACCTCTGATCCATTCCCACACCACAATAACGCCGCCAGTACACCCTCCGCCCTCTCCCCATACCCTTCCGACTCTCCGGTCCTCTCACTGCAGCGCGAAACCCGCGTTCTGGATCTCTTCATCGCTCTCAAGGTCCGTGAAGACGTCTGGCTGGACGACAGCGAACTGCACCTGGAGCGAGATGAGAGTTTCCGGGATTTGTTCGACTTGATGCAGCCGAGGAGTAGGATGGAGGACCTTGTGCGACACTATGGCGTACGAGAAGGCACTATCGTCGTTGGAGAGCCTCCCATCGCGATCTCCACTTCAAAGGGAAGACAAATCGTCCCCATTCCCTTCGGCGTAGTGTCGGTATCGTTTTCGTCGAGGCGGGTAGGGCTGGTGATATCGACAAGGGAGAGGAAGAGGACGATTGTGGAGGCTGAGAGGACGAAAGACGAGAGGCTGGAAGTGGCAGCAAAACACCTGGTCGCTCAGCTGCGGATGTGGTTGTGCTCAGGATCGCATTAGGCTCTTTCATTTCAAGTGAAGAGAGCTGTTTGGATCTATGGATGGTTTGTTTATCTACTTCTGCTTCACACCTCGACTACCCCGCTCTGTATCCTTTACCTGTACTATGCTCCGGAATTTCGGACGATGTAACATACGCACCTCTGTATTATCTTAATAGTGAGTGTATGGCGTAAAGGCCACATGTCTTTGAGCTCTCGAAAGTTAGCATTGTACTGATTTGAGACCTGCTCCGACATTCACACCTCGAAGCACCATGTTGCTAGGCATCTCAATCCACACGCGAACAAACAAGAATAGATTGAGTACACTCTCCTTCTTACATTACAATGCAATGGATGCCCATGATACAGGCACGGCACTAGATGCTGCATGACACCGCAGTAACCCGATACAGTAACATATACACCCAACAACGCGGGCGAGAAGCCAAACCAAGTTATCATAGTAACACAACATTAATTCAAAGACGAGTACACGAGTACCGGGCCACCGACTTTCCTTGCGTCTCAGACGGAAACTTCAAGCTGACTCGACGATTTGCTTGTCTGCGAACAAACAGATTCTGAGCTGACAATAATGGGGAAGAAAGAAGTGCTCCGACCTTCTCCATCTTGAGAGTAACATCACTGTGAGCCGTGCTCTCTGTGTGCGCGTCAGAGACCTTTGAGATCTGCACGTTGATGCCGATGCCTGACGAGGTGGGCTGGCGGACAAGGTTGCCGTTGGGGCCGATGCGAGATGCAAAAGCCATGGTGGAGAGGAAGTTCACGCCATCGGCGTCGCAGATCCGACCGCTAGTTACTTCGATACGGGAGTTGAAAAGCTGTGTCACGATGTCAGTGTCGGCAGTTGTACGTGGTTGAGAGACGTACAGCAAGCAACGAGTTCGAGTACAGTTTGGGACATATACCCATGAAGAGGGCATAAAAGAGGGTCTCGTTCGCGGCTACGTAGAGAATGGCCTCCAGAAGGGCAAAAGCTGCGGTGATGAGACCGGTCTCGACGGTAAACTTGATGAGACGCGTCAGCATAGCGTTCGTTTTCCGCACGGCAGAGTGTTGTTTGGCTCGGTACAGGTAGTAAGACATGCTGAGAGCGATGAGGATGTCGCAGAAGGCGGTGGTGCAGAACCATATCTATCGACAGCGTCAGAGTTGCGGGACCGGGTGTGGCGGAAAACTCGGCGAAAACTCACCATCTTGTACTTGAACGCTTTGGAATGAGTGACTAGATACAGAAGCGTCAGTATCTGCGGTGGCGATATGGACTGGGAAGACTCACTTAATGCAAGATGCCCCACTTCGCGTGTCTCGATCCCAACCGCAATGCTGAAGCCGGCTTGGACGAAAGCGGACTGCAAGACATTATTAACATCTGCTCCGATCGTATGGCCACGAATTAAATACCAATGTAACGAAGAAAGTGATCCAGCGATTGCTGCTCAGGGTGTGGATTCGCCATGCGTAGAACAGCTGCACGAATAAGCCAACTACAGAAGGTGTCAGTTATTGTTAGGAAGGAATCAGGAAGCGGCAGAGTCACTCACTAAATCCAGCCATGATTGGTAGTGTAAACCAGATGGTTCGGACGTCATCAGCGTGTGCGAAGTCGCCGAAACCACGAGCGAAGATGAGCCAAGCATCGTGAGTCAGGAGGATGAGCTGGACGAGCTCTAGGATATATACCCAGCCCACGAGGAGCTTTGCATGAGTGCGATCGTTAGGGAACGCAAGATAATAGATGTCTGGTGGACAAATAAGATTAGAGCAGGAATCCTGCGCTGCAATAGGCAGTGCGCCTACAGGTTTGTACGGATAGAACACCGAACAGCCCAACGCCCAGGATCTCCAGCAAGAGCTGTGAAGGGGATGAGAAAGTAGATCCCTAAAAAGACCAAGCAGCAACGAGAAGAAGTTCACCATGGGTCCTAACCTGGGCTGGCCGTCAGATTGCAGATCATTTCAGCAAAGGGAGCATAACTTACAGTAAAGACAGGTCTGGGAGGGTACCGGTAAGAGGAGGAGCTGCCATCGGTACACTGACAGAGGTCGAAGTAATGTAGTGAAAGTCTTGTGTGTTGAGACGTCCGCCGAACGGCTCCCGGTGAACGGGATGAAGGTTTTATAGTACGGCGTCCGAAGCACTGCGGCAAGGGCCAGACGCGGTCGCGGCTCACCGTTGTTTATGTTGGTTTGATTCGCCCAACGATGTGATGCTCGAACATGATATGTTGCCATAAGATTGGACTGATGCCGCATTGCCCTGCGATATGGTTCAGTCAAAAGCTCGGAACTGGCTAACGAGAACTCACGACTGTTGTGTCCCTTGTATCAACGAGGGATGGCGTCTTACACAAGTGACTGGCTTCGCAGACGGCAACGGTGATTCTTAAGCTACGAAGCCTTGTGCTCTTTACAACTCCTCTGCGGTGTGAACTGTGACCACAAGACCTGAATGTTAGGTCAATGGTATCTGACCATCGGTAACATCGCCACCCTGGAGGCCGCCCAAGGCATGGTCCATGCAATAGACCAGAGTCATTGAATCTTCGGGGCCATATTCAGCTTGAGTACTGAAACCGAAGACAGCAAGAGCCTGGAAAATCTCAAAAAAGCAAGTTGTGTTCAATTCACTTGCTGTCAGTGTCACCGTGCACCACTCGAGCAGTGTGCACGTCAAATATCGCAGAACTGAGAGAAGGGCGTGTTGACGCCGCCACGCAGTGCTGGCTGGAGCTTTGAGAAGCAGAATCGAAGATGAGCTTGAACACATGTCTGCTTCCTTGAGCAGTGATATGTATGAGCCGACGGACTTCAAGGATGGCTCAAAGTACAGACATGGAGCCCGATCGCTACATTGTCTCGTAAAATGGTTTGCACGTGCCCGATTAATGGCGAGCTACAGGAGAATCGATGAGACAAAGAAGCGCGACTGGACACGTCTGGACAGAACACTGACTTAAAAGAAGCTCGAAGAGCGGGAGAATGGATGTTCGTCGCAGATGTGCCGTTGTCTCGTGCCATCTGAGAGTAGACTCTTCATCGTCTGGCCCTCCACGATCTGTCAAAGGGGGTTTCTCGCCCGCAGACAAGGAGATTGAATGGGAACTCATGTGTAGGATCCGCCGATCCGGAGTAAAGCGCACCAAGCGCGGCAATCGACGGGGGCGGCCTGTTACGATGATGTTGTGGTCGTTTCATGCTTCAGCTTCGAGCATGATGATACTGCGACCGTGCAAGCCAGAGACTAGAAATAGGTACCACAGTATGACCGTGAGATAGGTAGACAAATCCAATCCGTGAAACAGGGTGCTACTACGCACCGTGATGATATCAGACTCCTCCAAGCGTAATGATTTATCACATATGAGCCCTTCTCCGATGACAACGAGTCTCGAGGTATGGAGCGGAGTTCGTTATCTTGACAGGAACGGTGAGCATTGAAGCTTGAAGTTGTGGCCTAGGATGCGGCGAACTTAAACTTGAAAATGGCGAGGTGTGCTGAGTTGCGAAAGAGGTCCACAGTTTCTCGATAGATAACAATGACAGTAGAGAGTGCAGTATCCACGAGGAGGGATGTCGCTGCAAAACCATTGACCAGTTGTCTGGAGCAAGTTTGAACTTTGGAGTCCAAGTCGAGACGAAACTGAGTCTGTGAGAGTCAGACGCGCTTGTGTTTAGCGTCAAGAGAGTCACGTGCAAAGCTGACTTGGCATTTTCTTGGCGACAATTCTGAATGCATTCAATTTGAGGTGCTTGCACTCCAGAAACAAAGAGAATAAATTGATCCCAGGCTCCAATGAAAGTGCGTATCAGCACTGATGTAGTCAATGGTAGAGGCACAACCCACGTCGGCATAATCTCGCAGTCAGCGGCCTGGGCGTCTCTCATAGAGTTCTGCCACACTCTGCCTGTGTCCTCTCATCACTGAGAGGCTTCTCCTCCTGATACCATCCATTCCTTCACGCTTCGCTGCATTGTCTGGGTCATTCCAAATCTTCGTGGAACTTCTTCAAACAATCGAATCTGAACATCCAAGGCTCTAGCAGAATGTTCCGTCATCCAAGGTTAGACCATTGGTCCTGGGTCCATGCCGCGATTCCATCACTGGCATTGTGGTGACCTGGCGGCCTCATACTGGATTCGCGGTTACAGCAAAAGACGAGTAGTTAGCACGGCTCAGCCTGTTCAGGTGAGAAATCACATTGTTTGGCTTGTTTGCAAGAAAGGCTAAGATCGCCAGGTTGCGAAAGTTTGAGAAGCTTGCTGCGGGCACTCTCCGCCAAGTGCCGTATTGGTCGCGTTCGGGGTTCGGTCTCTCTCACTACAAGAGCACGTTGACTTCGTCCGTGTATCAGGCATCTGTCGTGCGGTGATTATTCTCGTTTCCGAATCTCAAGAAGAGTCTTAGGGTCTCGAATGCTGCTTTCGACCATATATACTGCGCTGCCCCCTTACTCTGCGCTCCCTCCCCTCCTCTCCCGTCCCTACGGCTCACTAAACGTCCATGGCCAACTTCACTCCAGTCGAAGAGATCCCGAAGGTATGACATCTCGATTGTTCTCCCTCACTGATAGCTTATGTCGTATTCTGTAGATTCGCGAGGAATTGCACCGGACGTTCATGTCCGGGAAAATGCGACCCATTTCCTACCGCAAGGAGCAGCTTGCAAGGCTAGCGTACATGATCCACGAGCACGCCGATGAATTCAGAGAAGCGTTGACCGCCGACTTGGGAAGAAGTGCGCTGGAGACTGACTTGTACGTCCTATTGATTTGCTACACACTGTTTCCGATATTCACGGAATGCGTCCAGCCTCGACTTGCGGACGACGCTGCACGAAATTACAGAAACATACCGCAATGTCGAGAAATGGAGCAAGCCCGACAGGCCTGGATTCGACTTCAACTGGTTCCTCATGAGCCCTTCCATTCGTAAGGACCCGAAGGGCGTCGTGCTCATCATGGGTCCTTTCAATTACCCCATGCTTCTGATCCTTCCGCCGCTCGTGAGTCGTCCGTATTCTTGGATAGGGGCACTGCGTAACTGATAGATCCGGCGGTCTCTAGGCGGGCGCGCTGGCAGCAGGATGTACAGTCGTGATCAAGCCTTCCGAGCTCACCGTAGCAACGTCAGGGCTCATTGCGAAGCTCATTCCTCAATACCTCGACCCAGATGTCTGCCGCGTCGTCATGGGAGGTGTTCCAGAGAGTACCAAGGTGCGTTTCCCTCGCCGAGCATGTGCCGCGCAACGTGCTCAATTTGGGTCGTCCCATCAGCTTCTCGAGCTGCCCTGGGACCACAGTGCGTTATTCTCGTGCCGTTGTCTGGCTGCCAAGCTCACGCCGTGGTAGTTCTGTATACTGGAAGCGGGAGGGTGGCCAAAACCGTCTTGACAGCTGCCGCGAAGCATCTGACACCTGTTACCACCGAGGTTCGTGCTGTTCATCATCGCGCATTCTAGATGGCTGAGTCGATGCTCTGTAGCTTGGAGGTACGATCTATTTGTGGGCACGTGCTTTTGTTCGCACCTGACTCGAAAGCACTGTAGGCAAGAACCCGGTGGTCATTGACCCCAAGTCCGACCTCAAGCTGGCTGCACGACGGCTGATGTGGGGCAAGTACACGAACTGCGGACAGGTATGTTCATGCTGGCGCTTTTGTGCGGGATCAATTGGTTGAGGCAAAGCCTCCGGTAGACATGCGTGGCGCCCGACTATGTGCTTCTGCCTCAAGAGATCGAAGAAGTTTTCATCAAAGAGCTACTAGAAGTGTGAGTAACTGAGAGCTGGTCGGTGGTCACTGGTACTCATGAAAGCTCTTTCAGACATTCATCTTTCTACCCCGAAGGACCGAAGAACTCGGAATCATACCCCCGGATGGTAACCAAACAGCATGCCGCTCGGATGAAGAAGCTCCTTGACGAGACCCAAGGCAAACTGGTCATCGGAGGTGAAGTGGACCTCGACGACCGATACGTTGCGCCTACAATTCTCAAAGACATACACCCGGACGACGCCTTGATGGAGGATGAGATCTTTGGACCTATCATGCCCATTATCACTGTTCGTAATGAGGACGAGGCCATCGAACTGATCAACTCAAAGTGAATACCATATACCTGTTTAAGACTAAGGCCGGTGCTCATGCTCGACTCAGGGATCATGCTCTCGCCGTGACTGTCTTTTCACAAGATGCGGCGTTCAGGAGCAAAAGTGAGTGTCATCCCCAAATACGCTCTTCTGACATGCTTATGCGCTTTTAGTATTCGACAACACACGGAGTGGTGCAGCCATCGCCAACGAGATGATCATATACCACGGTACCAGCGGACTTCCTTTCGGAGGTGTTGGTCCCAGTGGCTGTACGTTTAGTCTACGCGTGTACTCTGCCTTTTGACTCATCCTGGTACTTTTCCAACAGCTGGAGGCGCAACTACGGGCAAGTACAGCTTCGATGTCTTCACGCATAACCGCGCGTCTCTGGTGGGCCGTGGCTTGTAAGCTCTCGAGTTGTCTTTCCGCCTACTCGTCTGACACCATGGTTGCCTAGCATCGACACCATCATCCTCAACGGACGCTACCCTCCGCATACGGTGCGTCTCTTCATACTCTTTCACGTGCGAAGTTTACCTAACTGGCGTTTCTCCGTACCCAGGCCGCGAAATCCAAGAAATTAGAAGGAGCGTCACCCGTCTCCCTCCCATCTCGTCCTGTTGGTTTGGCTCCTCCCCACGCTATGGCACAGAACAACAGGTGGGGTTTCTGGTTCGCCGTGGCGTTCGTAACGGCGGCTGTGTCTGCGGCAGCGAGGCTGACCGACTTGCGGTCTTTGTTATTAGGAGCAACGCGGTAGACTCGAAGGTCTGATCATGAGAAGGAGGCCTGTTGGCGTATATTTATTCGTGGGGTTCCTGGTATGTCGTCGGAGATCGGATGGCGTGTTGGTTGCGCCGTGGACTCGTCCTATGCTATCCTTGTTCTGAACTCTGTGCACGTAATTTTTCTGGTGGATGACAGTGTACATCTCTAGCTATCTGGATTCGGTTTGAATCGAACTGAACTTTATTGTATCTCACTCTGCATGCGCGTTTTGTGGAGTGACGTCCTACGGAACGGAGATTAGTCCAGGTGTATGTCCTTCCGCCGCAACCCTTGGCCACTCGGGCCCATGTACCGTGTACGTCACTGCGTACCTTATCCTGAAGATCCCGAATATGCAATAAGTACCTCTTCCCCAGGGACATCCGTCATTCTGCTCGTCGTACGAAACTTCTCATTGTGGAGCAACAGCTTCGCTTTCTTTGTATGACGACGACGTGCCTGCTCAAAGACGCAGCTTTCTGAGTTCCGAGAGGCACAGCGATGAGCGTCCTAGGACACGACGCTGGCTTTTGCTATGTTTTACTCGCACGTTTCTACATGAGTCCCTGTGACGTCTATGTTTTGAAGAACATACGAGGTAAAACTGTATTCTGCGAAGGACAGTTTCGGTGGCAAATGACGAAACTAGGTACGCCGTTCTGCAACATACCCTCTTATTGGCTGGATATCGATTTCTATGAGGCGTCCGCGCTGTTCCCGAAGACATGGCTATGCATGTATGTCGTATTTCGGGGACCATTGTCAGAACTGTACCTTGGTGCAAGGTCCGGATGAAACTTCGGACCCTCTGTGCGTCTAGTATGCGTGGACGCTTTGACTGCAATAGGCACTCATCATGTAGGCCTGACAGTGAAAATCACGACATCTCAGCTTTCCATGCAAGCGCGAAGCCGACGTCAGAGGGACGTACCTCTTGCGAAACCGCGGCAAGTTCACGGATAGGTCATCAAATAATGCCCTGGTCAATTGAAGCAGGGTTAGAACAGTACCATAGCCTCGTTCTCTATACCGCGTCAGGCTCACACGACTGCAGAACGTGTTGCACGGATCCGAATAGCGTGTTGGGATCTCCCGAAC
Organism: Steccherinum ochraceum; assembly: GCA_004332605.1. NCBI lineage: Eukaryota > Fungi > Basidiomycota > Agaricomycetes > Polyporales > Steccherinaceae > Steccherinum > Steccherinum ochraceum. The sequence continues at coordinate 44,845 of RWJN01000211.1, forward strand.
GCCCATCGTACGCCCCGTGCCGGAACGCATCCCGACTGTCCGACATAAGACAACAGATGGGGTTTTGGGTGGCGTCCCTACATAAGGCAGCAGGAATGCTATAGCGTTCCTGCAGCTCTCGAGGCCCTTCGTACGACCTGAACTCCCACTCTCATACCACCACTAGATCTGCTTGCCTACACGACACCTTCCTGTAGTGCAATGCCTGACCGCACGGTATCCACGCCGAATCTCTGGCAGGCGTTTGGTAGCGTGGTGCATGCAGCATTTTCACGCAAATCACCGCCTTCGTCCACGCATGGGAAGGACCTCGATGCTGGAGCTTCAGACGCATCGACGTCTGTGGGCACCGTGTCAACCTTGACGATGAAGACGTCGATGAAGAGGATAGAGTGGGGTTGGTGGAGAAGGCCCGGAGATGGAGCCCCAACGAGATCGAGAGTCACTGGGAGACGAAGCGGGAGTTCGGCAAGAGCGAGAGACATATCGCAGGATGCGCGACGGGTAGGAGGGGAGTTCAGGTGGGAACGGCGAGCAGAATGGGCACGAAAACGATTCGAGCCTACGAGGCACCACGCGCGGGCGACGGCAACCTCTCCGTTCGCAATCAAGACGACGACATCGTACGCGAGGCATGGAACCGGGGTAGTAGGGCGGGAATACCACCCGGTTCACCCGATACCTCGACGAGATGCATATCCTAGCCCAGCACGAACACCTTCAAATGCCAGGGCCAGGTCACCTGCGCGAAGTGGGATGAAATCGAGTGGTCAGCGGAGAGGGTTCATATAGATGAGGAGCGAGGTTTACTAGAGATCATCTTCGGGCATTGTGCGTATGTTGTTGCTGGGTCAATGGGCCTAGATTGCCCACTCTGAATATGGGGTCGGAATTTTCTCTGTTCAACCCGAGTAGACTGGAGGACTTTTAGATGCCATTCGTAATGGTCACTCTTGTGGACGCAATGCAAATAATATCCAAGTCACTGCTTCGGATATCATTTTACTGCATTTCGAGTCGAGAACGTATTGAGACAATTTGCGTGCAGAGCTTCAACGAAACAGGCTTCAGCACATCAGTTGGGAAATTAAATGTTGCGACTTACTTGTGGCAGCGGCTCTGAAGCGTTTGAAGGAGGTGTCTGAGGAAGACGGCTTTGGCCAAGTACTGTTGGCGGTGCAGCGAGAGGGTATCGAGACCTCGGACACCGCATCAGTTTTCGGGCGCTAGTGCTAGGGTTCGGCTTCTCGGAATTTTTCGCTAAACATGACGGAACGAGTCTTGGTCGTGTGCAGGTCCTTCTTCCGCTGCAAACCATGAGAATATACAACGAGAACGTTAACAAAGGTTCTTTGAACATATCTGAGACTTTTCAACAGCGAAATGAGGATGTGCTGATATGAACCGTCTGCAAAAATGGGCGCAAGTGCAACCGGCGGGTGAGGGGTGGCTGGAGTCCTGCGCTGACAAAAGACCCCGGTTGCATCGTCTCCCAACCACCATCATCCCCCTCAGCGTTGTCGACGACGACGAGCAGACCGTCGCCACCATCGCGCCCGCCATCCTCTCTATCCCCATGGGTCACACCAAACGGCGGCACACACGCCCCGCCCCCCAGGGTGAGTAGCAGCGAGTCGAGCACGTTCACGTCGCGCAACGCTGACCTCGAGTCTCCCCACTTGTCACCCGTAGCACGCACTTCACGAGCAACGAGGAGCAAGGGCAGGGTGAGTACCGTCCTTTTCATCTTCTTGATTCCCCATCATCCCCCCACTCGTTCGCCACGTTATGTCGCAGCCACATGTACTGATTACAATTTTTATCTGCTGTCTCTCCTTGGGTGCTTGTGCACAGCCGCTCGCTGACCCCGGCGAAAACACTCAACAACTGAACGAACAGCTGCGTGGCTTGGGCCTCTACGCCGCTCCTACTCTTGGCGACGGAAATTGCCTGTTCCGCGCCTTGTCAGATCAGCTCTACGGCACCGATCACTACCATGCCTCTCTTCGTCAGGCCATCTGCAACTGGATCCAGTCCCACAAACATCGCTATGCCCCCTTCGTAGATGACGAACGTGGTTTAGACGTGCATCTTGAATGTATGCGGCAGCAAGGTATGTTAATCCCCCCACTTGTTGAGGCATGGCCATGTCTCTAGTGGTGGCCAAATGCTCACAACGAGACGCGTTTAGCTACCTATGGTGGACATCTTGAGCTGTCCGCTTTCGCGCACATGACACGTCGGAACGTTAAGGTCATCCAGCCAGGGCTGGTATACGTCATCGAATGGAACGCTGGCGGTGACCCTTCACAGGATTCTCCCGCAAGCTCACCGCTGCAGACCTCCGCTCCCCTACTCCCAGCTCACGGCGACGCGTCGTCGAGTGGTCGCGACAAACGTCGAGCCACACGCGACAGCAAGCGTAGCCACGATGAACCACTTCCCGAACTCCCAGACGATGCCTCGGAGTCATCAGATTATCCGATTTATGTTGCGTGAGTACCTCTGGCTATCCATCTTGTGCTTCTTACCGATCGATGTATAGGTACCACGATTGGGAGCACTTCTCATCGATACGCAACCTGCGTGGTCCTCATGCAGGGCTTCCAAACGTCAGAGAGATGTCCAGTCCAGAAGACAGTGGTTCGCCTCTCCCCTCTCCACCGAGAAAGCCCTCATCTAAGGCGAAAGCGAAGGCGGCGAAACCGGTTTCGAAGACAAAGAAACTTCCCACTTCCGCGCTTGCTGCTGAGACCACTCCAGCCTTGCCTCTCACCCCCACCCAGGTCCCTCTACCAGTGTCTCGATCACCATCGCCCGACACGTTCTCCCATGGACCACTTTCCTCTCGTTCCTCTATCCTTCCTTCGACCCCAACCGAAATCATGCGCGCTTATCGGTCACCCAAGCGTACTTTCGACGAGTCGTCTGCGTCATCGGAGGAGTCACACCAGGGCATCGCGAAGAGGCCCAAACCAGGATCCCAGCTGTCCCAGACTGACAGCCTTCCTGACATTGTACCGACAACCACCCCGGAGGATGATGTCAGCATCGACGTCGATGATGACTTGGACACACCGTCCCTTTCCGCTGCCTCTCCGGCGTCGTCGAGTTCTCTTTCTTCCGTACCTTCACCTGCAGGTTCACCGGAACCACAGCCTGCACCTAAGCCGTTGACACGGCGGCAGCGGAAGCAGCTGGGTCTGCCAAAGCAACGTCCAGCACTAGTGGGTAGTGCCCGGGCGAGTGCAGGCAAGATCGTGATTCCAGGAGGCAAATTCCGGCCGAAGTCCAACGGGGAGACTGAGGAAGAATGGATGAAGAACGGGACTGGAAGAGTGGATGTAAGAGGGTTTCGAGAGCTGAAGATCTAGCGATTTCGGAGAAGAGAGACGCGCCTTCCCTCGGTTTGAGATCGAAGGTGGCGCCACCAACTCATCTACTGGCATTTTCTCTTACATGAAGATCGGACATTCTACACTCGGACACATCACATCATCATCGTCATCCCATCGTCGCTGACATCATATTTTCGTCTTCTCAAGCAAGCATCTACATCTAATCTCTCACTCTCAATTCCCACCTCATCCGTATCTCGTCGTTTTGTTGTGCATTCCCGCTCCTCCCGTACGCTTCACCCATTCTACCTTCCTACTGCATTACACCACCCACATACCATCGCAACTTCATCACGTCGCATTCTCCATTTTCCATACCCCCCATACAAACATCCTTGGATTCGAAGACTCTGTATTTTATCTGCATACACTATTGCTTCATGACCCCACCCACGCCCCTCCTCACGACCTCCTTCCACTCGCCTTCTTCTGGACTGCCACCCCGTCCTCCCATCCCTCGACTCTCCGTCATCCACTGTACTCTTCTCCCTGCACCGCACTTATCCCCACATAACTTGCAATATCTGATTCTTATTTGTCGTTGTCGCTGTGTATGCAAAGACAGTGACATACGTACCACACATTGACACACGCAAACTTGCGTCCCACTTCCCATTATCTGTCCTACTTCATTCTTATGTGGTCTTTTTTCGAGGGTTGGTTGGGGTTTCGAGTACATTAGAGAGCATGCTTAGAATCTAATCCTACGGATTGTGTACATAATGTATTATGGTCGGCGTTGCACGCCGCAGGTTATCCAACTTCAATTTTCGAAAGACATGCAAATCCATAGACGTAGAGTCCGACGTATGTATGCTAGCTGGCTGTGCACACCTTCAGCATCAGCTCTGCACGACAACCTCATGTGCCCCGCCCTCCAATGACAACAATCCATCAGCACTCCGTGCAACGTTCGTCCCGTTCACGTTCACCTTCCCAACCACAGGCAACTTCAACACTCCCGTCGTCCCACTCGGTGTTTTCAAGCTCACAGTGAACTTCTGATGCTTCCCGCTTCCCGACAGCGACCACCACTTTGCACCGAACCAACCCAAGGGTGTTTCAAAGCCACCTTCAGCTGCAGACAACCCAGAGGTGTGAGGGGCGAACGACCATGTTTTCCCTTGTGGTGCGGTGACGGTGAGACCGAGGACGTAGTAGGTGAGGGCGGAGGTAGGGCCGGAGCTCCAGCCGTGAGCGTGACTGGTGTAAGACGGGTCGTCGTTGTAGCCTTGGTAGTAGCGGTAACTGGGATACATGTTTCGTGAGCACGTTGAATCTAGCCAAGCGGTGAGGGTTGCATTACCTGAGAGAGCCGTTGGCGGTATAGCCTTCGAGAAGCGTAGATCGGACACTGAGGTTGGTGTAGAGCATGTATCCCCATTCTCGGCGGAGGAGGTCCATAGCGCGATCGTCGTTTCCTGATTCAAAGTGTGCTTGAAGCTAGAGCAGAAGGGGAAATGTCAGTCAAGACATGGACAAGAGGGATGAGGATACGAACCTCCAAAGAGCCAATGAAAGGCGAGATAGTGTCCGGCAACTCTGGTGCGACGGCACCCAAATCATTCCAGTTCTTCGTGAGCCCTTTGCTCACGGACGACGCCTGAGACGCAGAGGTGGTAAGGTTATACAAGATGGCCATCGAATTCGCATCTTGTGGGCACAGCGTGATGGTGTCGTTGTCGCGGTACATGCCCTCGCTGGGGTACCAGAAGACCTCGTTGTACTTGGCTTTCAGGGCGGTGGCGTTCGCTGCCCATGCACTTGCATGAACGCTGTCGTTGGTGTAGGTGGCGAGGTCTGCACTGTTCGTGAGCACCTGCGTATGAGAATATAGGTCAGAATGGGACACGAGGTGCGCTGTAAGTTAGCTGACCTTGTACAAGAGCGCATTTCCTTCTGCGTTGTGACCACCTCCACCTTTTCTAGCCCAATCCCTCAAGCCCGTCACGTTCATCAACCCACTCGAATCGACCTTGCCTTCCAGAAACTCAACAGCCTTCGTATAGTTCGCCCAAACGGTCTGTAGCCACTCGGAGTCACCGGAGTACAAGAAGTAATTGTGCGTCCCGATGAGAGTCCATGCGTGATAGGTATCACTGCCCAGCTGGCTTAGTGGTGGACCAGACTCGGGTAGAGCACCGGTGAGTGGGTTGATGGCGGCGAACATGGTTGAGAGGGCGTTTCGCGTGGGTATGAGGTCGTTCGTGGATACGAATTCCGTAGGCACTGCTACACCCATGTCGCCTGGAATTCATCACGATTCAGGGACTGAGATAGAAACAGCTCACAAGGGGCCAAACTTACCCGGCCATACAGCTCTGGAAGCCTGGTCAGCTTGCCAATTCAGATGAAAACCATCGCTACAAGTGACTCACCTGTCGCGCTTCGCGCCGTCAACGATGATCGGTCCCGCAACGCCGAGTGTCGCATTGTTCTGCCAGCCGGGGGATGACACGAATGGGACTTGTCTTCCGGTGTTCAACGGGACGGTGTTGGTCTGAACGGTGTAGGCACCTGCGTACCAGATCTGAAAGAGCATCAAATGTCAGTAAGATGCTCTCAAACAGACTCGAAAGACTATCACCTTGGTGAGGAAGTCCCTGTCGTGAAAGACAGGATCAGACGCGTAGAAATAGCCTGTGTAGTTCCTCATATACTCCACATGAGGCATGAAAGAGATTGTACACGTCACGTTGGAAATTGACACCGGGGAGTTCGCGGTCGAATGGATGGTCATATAACGGAAGCCACCGCGCAACGAGCCGGAAGGTTGTTGCCAGAAGCCCTGCGTCAGAGGACTTGGGATCTGCAAAGCACCATCGAAGGTTGTATTTGCCGAAGGGTAGGATGAGTCGTCCGAGTACAGAGGTCGGATGAAAGACGGCGATTCGGTGAACGTGAGGGCAACAGCGGATGAAGATGTTACAGTATCAAAATTGAAGGAGATGAGACCACCAACCTGAGAGCGATAGATCATCAGCGAAAGGGTCGAGTTCACGAAATCTTGAGTCGACACATACTTCGGTACCAAAGTCAAGCGTGATCCAACTTTCATTACTTGTGAGAGTTGCTGAACCGGATGGTTTAATCAGGTCTTGACCATTGAGAACAGACCCAACAGATCTCGCTATCGACCGAGGCCTGACCACTCGAGACGCAGGAGCGTAGTTGAAGTTGTCCCAAGGACCCGATGGAGCTGAGGCTGTGGCTCCGGATAGCCAGGATAGCAGAACACAAGCCGCAGAGAGTGCAACCATATCTGAGACTGAGTTGTACCTTCGCGAATTTGTTGGCTACAATCCCCTTGTTATATGTGACTGCTAGTGAGTGGAGAACGGCGAATTATTCATCACGAGGAGGATTGTAGCGGGCCGGGGGTATGAATGACCACGTCTGCTGTTCTTCTCTCGATGGTTAGCGGACCCAAATGACGCAAGCCGTTCAGATGCAATGCTCACCAGACTGATTGTCGAAACTGGCACGTCTTCATTGTAGAACAAGTCCGAGTGAATGAGAGCAAGCCTACGCTAAGAGAAGAGATTAGCACCCACTTTCAATCAGAAAAATAGGTCATACGCACTCAAGGTGACCTTCTCGGTACATCCACACTGCTCACATCTACCCCAGTGCCCTGCGATTGAATCTCGTGCAATGATGATGGCCATAATGAACGCGTGTACCGCGATACTGTAGCTGAGATTCCAAGGCCTTCATACAAGATGAGCATAGCCGAGGCTTGTGAAGCTTTGCAATCTTACATACCTCCGTGTAAATCGGTTATATAGCACTCTTGCCGTACTCTCGACTGCGCATGGCCAGAGGTAGTGGCTTGCACAGGCTGCAAGTTCGTAGTTCGTTGATGACTGGCCAAGGGGCGGACACAGATCGAATTCTGTACACGAGGTCAGAAAATCCGGATAAG
>RWJN01000212.1:0-51858 GCA_004332605.1 Steccherinum ochraceum
CATCTCAAGCAGCTGTCCAGTCTCCACTCGCCCACCCACGTCTCAAACCACAGTGGCACTGGCACAGGACGAATTTCCAACTCCAACCCCCATCGCAACCACCACGCACGCCGGATCAAACGACGGCCGTAGGCAGGTTGAGGCTTAAAACTTGAACTCCTGATGGCGAGGCGGGGCTCCACCATCAGGCACATGGACGACCAACGACGAACCGCTAAAGTTGTGTACAGGACGTGCTCCACAAGGCACCGAGTCCGAGTCTTTGGAATTTGGAGCTGTTTCGAGTTACCATTGGGCTCGAAACATCAACGCCGCACTGCAGCAGTGTACGTCGGAACCGTCAGAGGTGTGTATGTTCACGTTCTCTCGTTCTCCAGTTCTCAATCGACGCCAATTCCATACTTTCAGACATCAACTTCTTTTCTTTCTGTCCTCGTTGACTTTTTCAATTTGAATAGATCGCGGCTCACCTCGCCGGCATATGCATCCGTTCGTCCATCCGTTCTTCTTTCTTTATGAATCTTCTCCTCAAACGTCCTTGTCCAAATTGTCTCGGTTTTTCACTCCACTCTGCATGATGTTTCGTGTACCTCCGAATCCTCTCCCACTCCCTCAGGATCCTCTTCGTGTTTTCTTTCCACTAGCTTCATCATCAGGATCCGATATCCAGTCCAAGGTCTCCAAGATCTCCGGGCCTCCGGCACCTGCTTCACCTCGCCCAACGATTAGTCACCATGATCTACGTCTGTACACCGACCGGATCCCGCATATACTCCTCCTAGTACTACTCCTTACTACTCCCACGCCTACACCCAGCGTGAAACCGTGCTGCACAGCCGCCATGATCTCGGACTTGAAATCTCTGCCAGGTTCGCTCTCAGTGCCGTCGGGTGGCGCACGAACCTTACCGTTACACGACTGCTTTCAACCTCGGTTTTACCGACCCTGGAGATGCGCGTTCCCCTCGGACGCTCGCCACACCCTCTCTGTACGTACTCGCACCGTACATTGAATCATGTACTTTCAAAAATGAACGCTACCCTTTTGTCTTCCAGTCACTGAGTCAGTATCACGGAGGGGGGCCTCGGAACACGCACCACGCATTGCCCCGCTGCACGCTTCAAGGAAAACACCATGCGTCTCGTATGTGCTTCTTCGAACTAAAGCTCGACGCATCAAAAACTCCAAACTAACCTCGCTTGCAAGGTTGCAAAACGCATCACTGCAAAGATCTCCCCCACATTTCAGATCTGAGATCCCACTTCCGATCTCTACTCACCCCCTTCACTCCTTCACTAGCACTTGTTTTGATCCCTCAACCATCGCAATCGAAACGTTGACAGGAAACTTCAAACGCAAAACGTCCAAAACACGCACCTGAGATGAGGAGTGAAGAGTGACGAGGAGAGGGTCGGGTACCCCTCGATCTCAGGCTCTCGAGGCGTGGTTTGTCATCTTCGACGATTGGCATCTGCATCAACTTTGCTCGACTGGCGAGGATGCCTGTGAGTGAGTTTCGGGAGGATGCGAGATCTGGATTCTGGCTGGCCATCTCGGGGACTTGCTTACTTGCTGTACATGCTGGGATCTCGATGCGTATCGATGTTCGGTTCCGTGAGACGAGTACAAGCGAGTACTGTACTGTATTGTACTGTGACCCCTCGGAGATCTGCTGGTACTGTACTAGAATAAATAAGCGAGAGGATGGGGCTGGTTCACCCTTTCGTTTTGTAGGTACTGGTGTCGACGTTGTATCGGAGGAAGGAAAAAGTTGCGTTGAAGCAATGGAATTGTTTTCTACGACAAGCAGCATGCATACATACACCGTACACGCACGTCATGTAGCTCTCACATCGAAGCAAACAAACACGCCAAACTAACCCGTTGATCGTGCGACATTGCCAGTGCCTTCAAAGTGAGTGGAACGTTGAAGCTCGAACCTAAGTGCAACTGTCCGACTAAAGCTCCATGCTACATACGATTTCGGCGCTTCGGGCGCAGACCCCGGTCAAGATCCTCTTCCATTCATCCAGTCAGTCAGTCAAACGGAAGAAAGTCTATCGTCGATCCTACATATGCATGACGACGTTTCACCAAGCAGGTCCAACCCAGTGCTCTTCAGTCGGCGACTCACCCGCGCCTTGATCCCTCCCATGCTCTTCCTATCACCGTACAGCGCTCTCGCGATACAGCTGTGCAGTCTACAGCTTCTCGTCGACCGCACGCGCACTATCACGGGCTTGCATTCTGACATCTGCTTCTTCGCTCGACAGTGTGATCTTGCCGGGATTCAAAGTACTGGTTCATGAAATTCCTGGATGGTGAACGACGTGCGTGGATGATGTCTCCATCCGATCCGGAGGAATCTTGCCACTGTCGCTCGGAAGGCGTCTTTGGTGTTGAGTACAGCGCAAGTGTGAGATCTGAAGCTCTATTAATACTGTGCAGGAGTGATAACGTTCAGCATTCAGCTATGAGAAGACAACGAAAGCACACACCCTCGCCGCGCAAGCAAACATGGTACCACCGCTCAAGAAGCTCGAAATTCAGCCAACACACCCACACCCACACGGGCACTGGCACTGGCACTGGCTTGCCACGGAGTCAATAATCCTCCGCGACTTCAACGTTCTCATCGTCCGTGAAGCTTGAAGCTTGAAGAATTGTCGACGACTGCTGAAGAAGACCGAACGCAACAAAGATGGGACTCGCCCACGCAAGGCTCCAGTGGAAAGACAGCGATGGCAGCGGCCAGATCCAGTCGACCCGATCGGGGGGCGCTCGCCTCTGACCTCATCCACAGATCCCCATTGCCCGATCTACGAACCGCCCGCCCGCTGAAAGGCGTCGCGGCAGTGCACTGCCCAAAAGTTGCATGTGGGTCATTGCACAACGTCCGACTGTGCAGCGAGAACGAGACGCTTCTTTCCGACCGCGAGAATGGACTCTATTGCGAGCTCCGGTGGGTTTCTGGGTTATCGTGTTATTACCTAACGCGCAGGTTGGTCCATGTGGGTGTAGGGCTTGGGTGTTCGCATGTCACTCGCAAGCTCGAGGGAGGCGCAACGTCGCAGGGTCAAAGATCTTGCACGGCCTGGAATTTGACATTGACAAGGTGTCTAGTCATCCTGGAGTTTCGAGGATGAGAGATAGGGAGGTTTCAACGTCGCATCAATACGAAAGACGATGAATTATCATCAACGGGAGGATGTACTGTATAGGCTTGTTTAATGAAGATACAGATCCAAAGTAAAGTATTTGACTGACCGTAGCAGAACGTCCTCGCGGAGCTCGTCCGGAGGTTCACTACCTGACGGACGCGCCAGGTTGTTACGAACGAGATGGAAAATCCTGCCGCAGAGAGAAAGGTAGCTCGAGTCAGCCATGGAGCACATGAGAGATCCGCCGCAGAGTCAGGAAGAGGAACAAAGTACCCACTGTATCACAGCCTGCACAGACCGCGAGAGACCACGTCGGTCTACACGGAATACACCGTCGACAGAATCGAGAAAGCCAAGACTCGTTCAGCCGCCCAGTCTTCGAACCGGACAAGCAAGAAGTTGCCTGAAGCCGTCAATCGAGCTCGACCTGGAGTAAGAGGACAAGGCGCGCCTGGGCAAGTTCTTGCTATCGGGGATCTCGGAACGGATGAATTAGCGTTTGAGACGCCCAAATCAAATCGGTGCCGACGACGCAACAAAGGGATGTGATGCTAAATTTGAGAACGCTTGGCCATTTGACGAAGGCGGCTAAAATAAGGCGACGAAGGCAGCGTGTAAGTCCAGCACAAAGAGCATGGTAGACTGATGAGGTTGATCCCAATCGCGAATTTAACAGCAGGAAGTATTGAGAAACGGTGTGTTGGACTCGCATTTTCCAACCAGGTATGAGCTCGAAAATAGCATTCCGCGGAAGGTCGCTCCGGACAGAGTGATGACGACGAAATTTGAAGAACGAGCCAGGTCCCAGTGGTTCGGAGACGTCGATTTTTGAGTTTTTGCACATCGTTTTTCCTTCATGGCGTCACATGGCGGTCCGGGGAAGAAAAGCGGGGCAGCAGCTGGCAGCAGGCGCTGAATGCCGCCATAGGGTCGCGAAACCCTTCGGCTTGAGCAGCGTGCGCTTCCTTTCTTGCTCAGTGTCGTGAGGTGTCATGGCGAGTCAGCATAAAGTCAGCGCTGCAAGCAGCGACCCATATGGTTGTCTTGACAGAGTGAATGGCGGGAGGCTGTGGGTCGCTGTCTCAGCAAGTCGGAGGTTCAGTATCATCCAGCAAAATGCATCTATCACCGAACGGGAGAAGCAGTGAGATGATGGAAATACCTCGTGATGACGGTGGCCATGCTTGTGATAAGCGAGATGGTACGTAGTTGGTACGTTAGTTGCCATCTTCAAGGTGAAAAACGTGTTAGTCAACGGATTGGCAGCATCATCACGAAGAGGAAGATGGACCCACAGCAGCCAACAATCCGCCCCCCTTTTCTCACTAGGTCACCGACTCGGTGCTACGCCTGAGCGTAGACCGAGATGATCAACCTACCGACATCCACGGACGGTAGACGATGCCAGACGCAAGACGCTACAGACAGGCGAAGACGACGGCAGGGTAAGCTGACCAGTCACAGAGCCCGAGTCCATCGCGCTCAAAGAGAGATGAGCAATAATCAAGACATCTTCTTGCACCGCTGTAATTGCAGACCACCTTGCGGTGGTCGTCATCAGCATCAAATGTACTGAAAACGACGACAAATCCAACCGGATCGTACATACCGTGCAACATGATACAAAAGTGGTAGCGTATGCATGAGCCAGGCGTGCTGAAGATCTTGACTTTGCTCGTCGGACGCTGATCGTGCGCCACAGTCGATGCATGCGCCACCACGCTCATCGAACTTAAACTCCTTCGGTCCGTTGGAACCTTCACCGGAGAATTCGGGGCGCCGCATGGACTGTCCAGTGACCGTACAGCAGGAAATGGAGACCCGTTGAACACCGGAAGACACAATGGGTATCCAGGTAGGTGTTCCTCAGTCGGCTAGTACTGTAGTCGAGGAGTGAAAGAACCATCATCGTTTCGGAGTCTTGCAGAGCATTCGAGCATTTTCCAGCATCTACAGCTAGTCCACAGCTGAGGTGAGAGAGATCGGCAACGGAAGAATATAGAGACCGAGGCAATATACGGAAAACTTACCGGCAATATACGAAAAACGCCTACGAAAACCTTCAAACAATATGGTATGAAACCATATCATCAGATGTTTATGAGCAAGGCTTGCTCCCAACAAACATCCAACCCACAGCTCAAAGTTGTTTGAGCTGGCCGGCCGTCCTTCCTTGCAAGTAATAGTTTGCATGGCTCCAGAGAAGATTGTTTCAATCGATTAGGGCGATTAGGGAGGCTGTACAGTGACGTCGGCGCTCACCGGTTTCGAATTGACGTCTGCAATGCTGTGGTGGGCTGTGGGTGCCTCGGAAGCTAAATCAGCATGTTAATCTCAAATAAGCAAATTCCCCGCCCGCCGCCCGTTGGATTTTCCGGACCCGCATTTGCTGCCGTTGACAATGTGGCCAAGAAATGACATCCGTTTTAGATGTTCTTTGGAGGTTCGAATAGCGTCTCGGTACGCAAGGACTTGGCGTATACACATCCTGTTGCAACAGCGTTGCAAATCTAGTCGGCAGGTCACAAGCAACATACGAAACAGCCTGCCAAGACACCGACTGTCGCCTTTCGAGTAAAAGGGTTCACAGCAGCTGTTGAGCGATACGTACTCATCAATTGAGCAGCATGGGTCGAAGCTAGCGTTTGCAGCCAACGTCGGTGCGGAAGACAACCGCCTCCGTTGACAATGACAAGTGTCATCACTCGAGATTCGCCTCAGAGGCGACTCCGAAACAAGGCGTGCTCACGCCATCTGAGAGAATGTGATACTGGAGGGTGTATCAGAACAGCGTACATACGTGAAAATGTGGTAGAAATCATCGCACTGCACCATTCTCAGATTGACCTCCTGCTTGTCTCCAGTCTGCGGTACGGAGACGGCTAGTGTGGCGATATTTACAGAGTAGAGGAGGAAGGCTAGTGAGCCAACGGTGAGATCAGCCCATGAATGATATCTTCAGCATGCTGAATGTACTCACGCACAGGTTTCGGACTGTCCTCCCGTGGTACGTGTCCACTGGTCCGCATGGTAAGCTTACGTTGAAGACCGGAACCTATCAGAGTCAAAGTACACGAGACACCGACGGAAGATAGTGATATTTGAGAGCTGAGAAGTAACTAGTGAGCTTTTGAACACAAGATGGTGAATACATGGCTGTTGAACGGTGTGTCGAACGTTCAACCTCAGTGGTAGTACAGCCATCGCCGAAAAGAGGAGAGGTTGTGTCGCGTAGATAAGATGGCCGCTCGATCGATTGGTGCTCACCTTTCTCCGAAGTTTGAGGCAGTGCTTTCTTGATCATCCTGCTGTCTCGGACTACGAGGATAGAGTCTCAGAGAAACTCGAACATTTGGAGGGAGAGCACAAATCGACGAATTCGAACTTGGAGCATGTCGAGAGCACGACGAAGTACACACAAGTACGTCTCATAGACATGATGTTGAGCTCAGAAATTGACCCTCGTTCGCCAGCTTTCGCCGGAAACAGCTGTCAAAGTTTGGATGTTCCGGGCTCGCCGACCAACTGTGTGGCGTCGGTGATGATGAATCTTCGACAAGAAATCAGTGACTTTAGGGCTTGCATGATTGCATAAGTAAGAGCGTATTCAATACTCTGCTTGCTCCTGCTGATGACCGACCGTTTCATTCTACTGTACCAAACAGATCAGTGCTTCATCGTGTGGCAATGTCACTTCAATATCACAAACCACTAAGCCCGCAGACGAGAACCCCGGCGGTGTTGAGCTGTTGAGCAGGTCTCGATCAAAGCAAGCTTGACTTCGTGTAGCAGCATGCATTCAAGTCGGAGTGGATGAGACCGTATGCCTCTCAAGGTACGTGCTGAGCATTCGGCAGTCAAACATCACAAGCATCACAAGCCGCCTTTGTTACCAGATGATGAGGTCGTAGTGAGATCAGTATGCATGCTGATGGAATGGTCTTGGCACCACCGAAGCTTAGACTCGTATAAAGCCTGTGGTGCCAAACGGCGAGGGCTCCCAGCCCGGTGCTCACAGACGATTCCTTCATTATCAATCTTGACGAGTGCGTAGACCTCGGTCACAACCTGCAGTAATTTGACTGATATACGGCGCATGCAAATTCTAGCCCTATACACTTCACTTTGGACGACTCTTTGCAACCTTCAAATCACCATGCGTTTCACACATATCCTTACCGGTGCTCTGGCATTCGCTGTAGCCTCAGTTTCCGCCGTACCTCTTCCTGCTGGTCACAAGGCAGATGGCTTGCTTGCTCGTGATACGGAGCTCCATGAGCTGCTGCTTCGTGACCTGGATCCAATGTATGTCTTCTTCGCTCCTCAAGGCCCAGTTCCGCCCACAAACTGACATCACTGAGTACAGGACCAAACATTTCTGCAAGACCTCAGAGAAAAGTCTCGGGTGCCTCATGGGAGGAGGCGGATTCATGAGTCGTTTGCCGCATTAATCTCGCGGAGAGAGATGTTCCGCAGTCTCGCTGTCATACCAGTATATCTAATCGCGCACTCCAAGGCTACCCACGTGCAGTCTCGTTGGAGATCTCGTTCTACGAGCAGGGATAGCCGAGTCGGTGCACTGCGCGACATCACAATTGGGTACAATATGTCAGACTACAGCACCTCAGGCCTCATGCGTCAGGTCACTCCGTCGAGAATGATAGTAAATCGATTCACAATCCGTACACCGAGACTGTTCGTGTCGGCGAGACGTCCAGCACACCACCAAAGTATCACACTACAACTTACTACAACAGACTCGCGGCGAAAGCAGCCCGTCAACAACGTTCCCAATCGAGTACGTAGCTTATGCACAGGTTTCGGATTGTTCCTTCGTATGTATCCATGGTTATAAGGAGGATGTTGACCGAGGGTTGACCGATCAGAACATACACGAGGGACTAGTGGTATCATGACGAGAACAATTGAATGCGAGCAGGGAGCACAAGGAGGAGGAAGGAGGAACATGTCCGTGTACAGCCATTGCCAAAGGTTGAAAGACGTATCGTGAAGATACTTAGACTAGAGGGACCGAGGACCGCGCGATCGATTGACTTGAAGCATTCATTGGACGTTTGAGGCAGTGCCTCCGCGACGGTCCCGTTTAGTGCTCGTCGAGATCCGGGAGGTGCGCACACAGGTACGCTTCAGGAGGGCCTAGCGAAGCACCACCGTGGTCCTAGATAGTGGATATGGAAACCTGGATCTAGGATCTCGTTTAGCCGCCACCTGCAGATCCCCCTGGGGCCTGAGACTGAAGAAGACAAGTACTCACATTCTCGACTGTGGAGTTACCATTTGCCAAGCCAAATATTGATGCAACTTGTTACCTGACAAGATGTCATACTCACACTGTGTGGATAAGATTTGCTCCAGACGAAGAACTTGCAGCTTGAGCTTGATGCAGATGTCTGCAGCCCGAGAAGAACGACCACCAGACCACAAAACGCCTCCCCGGTGTTTGACGGTCGACACAGACACGACAAAAGCCTTGAAAAGACAAAAACTCGAATATTCTATATTCATGAAAATCACAGGCCCGATTCCACCGAGCCCGAGAAGTCGCATAGCGAGTCAACCACTATGTACAAATCCAGTGCATTAGAGAACGTTTCACGTTACCGAATAGATAGCTAGGAGAGGAGGAGGGTGGAAGGGGAAGCGACAGTTGTAGATATACAGAGAGCGTGGTGCGTATGATGGGCGCACAGCGGGATGTCGGACGTTGACGTGTGTGATTGGGATAGCAGGACGTGTGTGTTGGCCGCGAATTCTATGCGGCGGGTGGAGATCCGGGTATGACGAGAGGAGAGCGATAACGTGAAAACGACGATGACTATTAGGACGATTAGAGGGGAGATAGCGAGGCCGAAAAACCAGAGGTGGTATAAAGTTACGAGGAAGCGAACGATGACGGACGGGAAGCATTGCGAGGGTCAACCTGGGTGCGCTTTCCGGTCTGGGTTATCCAGAGGAGGAAGCGTCTAGCAGTCCTCGCCATCGTCCTCGGTTTCGAAGCCAGCGGCCTGGCGAATGGAGTCGAGAAGGATGTCGTTGGAGTCGCCGCCGGCTTCCCACATGGCGAAACCACGGAGGTTGCTGGTCTTCACGAAGTCGCCCTTCGCTGCGAATGAGGTGGCGTCGTCGAATGCAACCATGACTTGGGAGTCTTCGTTGTAGACATACGGCTACAAAGGTGAGGATGAGTTAGAAACAAACACAAAGAACATAGCGACAATAAGTTGCTTACCGTTTGGCTGCATTCATCGTAACGGTAGAAGACGCCATCGGCGACGGTACCGTTGGCATTCAGGAAGCCACCGTCAATCAGTCCCCAGAAGTCGAAGTTACCACCGGCCGCAACCTGGTTCCCGCAAATGTCAGTTCCGGCACCATCGTCCCAAGCATCGCCAGAGGGCTGCTGAGCTTTGTCGAAGGGAGGGAAAGACGCAAGGACACCATTGTCATCGCCGTTGTCATCGCAGTGGAAAGCGTCTTCAACGTCGACGTGGAAGGAGTGGCCGTAGGATGGGACGCCGAGAACGATCTGGTGCGAGGGCATGCCGGCCACCGTCCAGGCCGCGACGGCGCTGACGGCACTTCCGGCTTGGTTGGCAGCGGGCGCACAGGTGTCGTTGAGTGGAGCGTTGGCACCAACAGCGGTGGACCAAGCTACAATAAAGCACATCACGTCCGAGTTAGTATCCTGATGTAGCAGGTAGATTGCGTATCATAACTCAAACTTACCACCGTTGATATCGTAGTTCATGATGGCAATGTAGTCCAACACCTTGGCGAAGCCAGAGACGTCACTGAGGGACGTGCCATCGGGACCTTTCCAAGGAGTGATAGAAGTAGCAGCAGTGAGGAAGAGGTTCTTGCCAACGGGGTCCTGACGAAGTTCTTGCAAGAAGGAGAGGAAGTTGGTCGTGTCATCGGGAGAGATGGCGTTACAGCCAATACCCTGAGTACCAGGATATTCCCAGCTAAGAGAGTAAGGTCAGAAGGGTTTCACTGTGATCATGAGTATGCGTCTCGGACGTACTCAAAGTCAATGCCATCAAGCTTGTACTGAGTTGCGAAATCAGTGATGGTCTTGACGAACGCCGTACGGTTATCAGCTGAGCCGACATTCGACGAATAGTAGAGGGAGCCGGTCCAGCCACCAACGGACACCAAAGCTTTGACCCCCTGGAAGAGAGATGAGTACATACGACCTCCGGAGAAGAGCATTCCACGCACGTTCTTTTGAGCCTGCTCTACAAACTGTGGCAGCAAATCGGGGTCAGAGCCATCCAGGGAAACCTGCTTGACATCGGGAGTTGTGATGCTTTACAATGCAATCAAAATCAACGGAACAGTCGGATGAGATGAAATGCAGAAGGTGAACTTACGCGAAAGAGTAGGTCATGTGGGTGTACTTATCCCAGCTGACGTTGGCCAAAGTGAAGTTGTCTGAGTGCCATCCGGTGTACCAGGCGGCGGAGACCATGTCCACAGAGCTGCCGGAAGCACCGGCGGTAGCGTTGACGTCTGCTGAGCCGGAGACGGTGGCAGCGCGAGCTCCAGCGAGAGAGAGCGCAAGGAGGGTGTAAGAAAGGAGAGACATCGTGAACGAGGAGAAGTCGTGAGCAAGGCGATGAGCAGGGGGCTCTTTATGAAGGAAGGACAGGAGGAGAAAACGAGGCCGACCGCACCGAAAGCAACAGCAACGAAAGAGCGTTCACAAAAGGGAGGGGAGGGACACGGTTGCAGCGCGAAGAACGTGAGTGCGACGCGTTATATAGCGACGGCTGAGCGCGCAGAACGTTGAGGCGAACGTTGGGAGAAGCACGGCTTTCGTGATGGACGCCTCAGTGCTATTCCGGGACACATCGAGGCACCACATTTCCGCATTCGCGTACTGAGACTTCCGCAGAGCAGGCGTACGCGCGGAAATTTTGACGATGTGAGGAACGAGGAACACAAGAACTTTTGAGGGGACGATGTTTTGTCTGCAGCCAAGACCGGAGGCAAAACAAGAACACTCGATCATCCACCGGCGTCTGTGGATCGCCGCTCGTCAAAAAGATGCGACACCAGCAGGATTCGAACCTACGCGGGGAAACCCCAACAGATGCTTCGAAGTATTCGAATCTGTCGCCGTAACCACTTGGCTATGGTGTCTTGTATTCCTGGGTCTATTCCTATAATATGATAATTACCCATCAGTTCTTCCTACCGTATCAAGCTGCTAAGCACTTCGTGGAATTACTCCACCGTGACCTGTACTCAACACCCTCACTCGTACTATTGTTCGTTCTCGACGGTGGCTCAGCTCCTTGTTATACCCGTTGTTGTCGTGGTCTCCTCTTCCATCGTGCGCAATGACCGAACAGGACCGACAACTGGCAACCTCACCACCACCCAGCGCGACAACGAACATGATACTCTCAACGACGCCGCCCCAGGACCCTCCTCCCCCTTATCCGTCCCGAGAGCGTCGTAGCGGGAGATCTGGAACCCAACGAAGACGAAGGAGAACTCTAGTGCTAGGGCAGAGCGAGGAGGGAGAGCATTTGCAAGTCCCATATGCAGAAGACGACGAGCATTCTGCCCTTGGGCACGACCACTATTCATCCGGCGGAGGAGACGAGTCCGGAAACGAGTATGATGGGCCACCGCTTTCCGCTGCGCCAACGGGAGGTCCAGAATCCCCAATGCTACTGCATGTGCCAACCTCACCATCGATTCCGCCACATACGCCTCGAATACAACCGTCTTCAAGCGGCGGCGGAGTAGCTATCGGAAGACGACCAAGGACGTTATCAATGACAAGCACCCTTCACTCCGTCGTCTCTGCTGCACCCTCCTTTGCCCAAACCGTGCTCTCTGCGTTCCGACCTGACAGAGACGAGGATTTGGACCCGGAGTGCTCTGAAAGTTCTCGAATATCGCACGAGGACGTAGAAGAGCGGCACGTTTATGACATCGACATTGAAGACGAGCATGCCCCTCTACTACCAGAACATTCAAGACTTGGCCGCAGACGAACCTCTTCGTCGGGGACGTGGTACAAGTACTTCAGGCCAATGCTCAAACGACCGTATTATTCGGCGTTGTTTCACCTGCTTGTACTCAATTTCCCGTATGCCCTAGTCGCTTGGGTGTATCTCTTCGTGTTCACTTTGGTGAGTCGT
Organism: Steccherinum ochraceum; assembly: GCA_004332605.1. Taxonomy (NCBI): domain Eukaryota; kingdom Fungi; phylum Basidiomycota; class Agaricomycetes; order Polyporales; family Steccherinaceae; genus Steccherinum; species Steccherinum ochraceum. The sequence continues at coordinate 12,341 of RWJN01000212.1, forward strand.
GCCTTATCTCGACCTACTATGCCTTCTGAAAGTACGATTACAGACTGGCACGACTACACTTATGGCACTTCCACTTGGTGCTGTGTTATGCTTCCTTGACCTCTTAGGTGCTCGCGCCTTCTCCCGTGGAGAGGTACGTTTATATCTGTGCCGAAGTCCCGCTATGTAGTGACATTTTTCCTCAACTTCTTAGTTGGCTCTTCAAACAACGTTCCATGGCCCGCTAGCATACCCAGATCCATACCCACCACATCCCATATTCACGCGAGTTCGTGCAGCAACACCAGCCGAAGCCGAGACCGGCGTGGGCATCGTGTACGAGCGTTCGTTCTATCGCAACGCCTATGCAATGGTGCGTTATCAGGTACCTCCCATCTGACTCATACTGAGCTCACTCGTATTCGCAGTTCACGGATTCTACTTCTTATCAGTCTCTGTTCTACTTCCTCGTGATCAAGCCGGGGATCACCCTCCTACTATCACTGACGTTGCTCCTCATCGTTCCTGTCGGCTTCGTTCTCATCCTTCCCGCACCTGCCGTCCTAAGGCTAGTCAGGCGACTCGGTATATGGCAAGCCAACGTCGCAGTCGAAGGACTTTGGCTCGTTGTTCGATGAGGGACGCATGGAATGGAAGGGATTGATTCAGTTCGGACACTATCATCGCGTCACGGACGGCCATCGTCGCTCATCTCAGCATTACCGCATCCACCGCTCACCGCTACTGTACTGTTTCTGTATCGTTACATACATATGCCTGTTCGTACTACTTCTATACCTGACATGACACGCACTTCTAATCTACCTCAGGATCCGATTCGTACGGTGGTAGACCCCATTCTTCTGGTGCGAAGTCCTCCAACGACTTCATTGTTTGATCGGGCTGCTCCAGAGTTGTCAGACCGTTACTCAACTCGTCCACGGCAAGCAACTGTGCATCTGGCACCCAGACAACTGAGAAAAGGCACAGCCAAGCTCAGCGATGATCATTTACTCCGAGAGAGAATGAAGCACGTACCATTCATCCCAGCTCTCTTCCCCGCCTGCATGCCCGGGATAGCATCTTCGAACACCAATCCCTTCCGTCTCTCCGCCCTCTGCGCATCCGTCACACTCGCCGCCACATCATCTCCCTCTCCAACGTCTCTTCCCAACATCTTCCTCGCCGTCGCCAAAAAGATATCCGGGTTCGGCTTCCCCCGTCCCTTCGCCACCAGCCCATCGTCCGCACACACCACCTTGCCCTCGAACATCCCAAACAAGTCGTCGATCAGATGCGCGCTCTTCTGCACGTAGTTGCGGCGCAGCGAGCCGGTGGCGACGGCGATGGGGATCTTGTGCTTGTGCAGATGGGCGACGAGCTTGAGCGCGCCGGGGAGAGGGCGCACGGTGGGCCAGAGCAGATCTTGGCCTCGCCGGCGTTCGTCGAGGTAGTGGTCGATCGTGAAGTGCTCTGGAAGGTCCGGGAAGAAGGAGAGCAGGTGTAATGCGCCATCGCGTTCGGCTGCACGGAGGCATATGCATCGCGATGTCAATATCCGATGCTGGATGGGAGACGGGGTCGACGTACGCTTGCCCATGAGACCTGCTTTGATGCTCCATGTCATCTCTTTGCCGTACTTGGCCAAGATATTATCTGTGCGAGTTCGTTATGGGAACGTCGCGTTCTTCAAGAGAAGGGACGAGTACTTGTTACTTCGGTATAAATTCTCTCGGAGTCGATGAGCAGCCCTAGATCATAAACGAATGGATTTAGCTTCGCATACAGGGTGACAAATAGAAGCTCACCATCCATGTCGAAGAGGACATACTCGATCTTTCCTCTGCTCATGGTCACTGTAGAGGTTAGATCTTAGAAGTTGAAGTCAAAAAGACTTTCGGCACTCCCGCACAGCAATATATTGAGCGGTTCACGGGCCGGACGACCGGAGCGCCGCCAAGCCTAACTCGGTGACGATCATGATTTTGGACATTGCCAAGCGGCTGCGAATCTTGCATTCATACCGTCACTTGTGGCCAGCCAGAACGGCATGGCACTTTTCACCGATCTTCCAGACGAAATCGTCGAGCACATTTTACTTTTGACAAACCTGCAAAGCGTACTCCGATGTCAGCAGGTACGTCTGGTGGCACTACAGCTCACTTTTCAAACCGGCCTCATACGCATCCTTCTTCCTGGAACAGCTCTCCAAGCACCTCCACGATCTCATTCGAGATTCCCTGCCACTCCGTTACAAGATCGAGCTGGCTGTAGATGGTCTGGAAGACGACTCTTTGGGACTCGGAGGGATGCCCACAGCGGGTCGACTTGAGGCCCTGCTCAAACGCAGACACGCTAGGGCCTCCGGCGCGTTCTCGACCATCAAGACGTTTAGCAAGGAGCTAAATGCTGTATGGGCGTTCTCAGGAGGCCATATAGCTATGGAATCGCACGACTCGCAGGGAAGCAAGTGTACCAATGTGATGCAAATCCCCTCTACTGCGCGAGGTGTTCCCGAGAAGTCCTGGAGTATCCCAATTCCATCCTTCAGACTACTACGTTATCTTGCAATTGATCCCGAACAAGATCTTTTGACGGTGGGAGAGTTTCCAGACGAGTATGCCAATATTTTGAGCAGAGATTTTGTCTGACTGGTGTCCAGGACGCAGCAACTTTCATACCTACGGGTCCACTCTATCCAGCTGTCAACTGGTTATCCCCACCCAGGAAGCCAGCATGCAAGTTTCTCCATCAATAATACTCTTCGGCACGACGGGCCCTATTCGGCGGACGACGCAATGTCTATCTGCGGAGACTATGTAGCGATAAAATGTCTCTCTTTCACAAGACTGCTCTATCGCGAGAGACTCATGATCTACTCATGGCGGACAGGGGAGCTTTGTTGGGTATGGACTCTTTATGATCACCACATTTTCAGGACTGATTGGTTTCTAGGACATTTTTGACGACACTGGTCAAACGTTCCAAACATTTGACTACTGCTTTCTCACCAGTCGCCTCATTGTCATCGTTCATGAAATTCAACACGTTCGCTTTGCTCTATCAGTCGTCGATCTTCCTGCTCTGAGGACGAAAACGACGAGCAGCACGACGGACTTTGACTACATCTGTCGCTTTCTCTTTCCGGATCCAAGCGAGTATGAGGTCCGTGAAGGTTACGCCTGTCATCTCCAGCTCCACTGCGAACCTCCCCGTTGCGATCTCTCGGGCACCGCACGCATACCCTACCGTTCTGGGCTTGAGCGCATACTTGTATTCAGCATACACTTCACCTCCGGTGGTAGCGATCCTCTTGACACTTTCACGTTGATCCCGATGTCAATCATCATGCGATTCATAGACGGAGCTTCTTCGCTCAAAACGACGTTCTCTTGGGAAGATTGGGGACCCAACAACACCCACACTCACGCACCGCGCGCCGCAGTCCCTTTCTTTCCACATCCTAGCGGAACCTCCGTCGTCCTTGACCAGACATACCCGAATTACTCCGCCGCGCTGGGCGTTGGAGACACCCTCATCCGCATGGCGTTGTATGACTTTGGACAAGTCGGTGCCAGGAAAACCTCACTGGACATCTCGCAGGGGATCATCACTCCCAATGTGCGTTATGCACCTGCTATAGAACGTCACGGCTCGGACTACCGCTTCCAAGAGGATGCGGTGATGACGACCTTGCCCGCTCGAATCACTGCCCTTGAATTGGACCTCGGCTACTTCGATTCAGATCTTCATCATATACATCTCGGTGAAGATTGCGTTCTACTGCACTTTGAGGTGAGGATATGATTATTTCGAACCCACTTGGCAGCCCGGCCTCATATATTGACGCATTTACGGCAGCTACGTGAAGCCAGGACACAAGAAATACGCATTTTATGCTTTTGACTCACTTCAAAACTCGTCTCGTTTACTTATGATGTTTGAGCACTTATTGTACGATCCTGTTAAGCAAGTCGATATACAACGTATTCACGTACGACGTGTCGTTATGCACAAAATCAAAAGACATTGTGGAAAAGACGCGTGACCGGTAAAAGTGGGCGTCCCGAAGCCGCAAAGCGCTTGCGCGTGCTCAAGTTTTCTTTTTCTTTTTCTTTCATTTTACGGTTTTGTATAGCTGAAGCTTGAAGTTGGCACTGGCAATACCTCCAAGAGTCGTCAACCATGGCGTCCTTCCAAGACTTGCCGAACGAAATCATAGAACACATCCTGTTAAGGGCAGACGTAGGAGACATTGTTCATTTCCAACAGGTACTATTCGATTGCAATTTCTACCATCCAATTGTCTCTCAGTTCGAACGGTCACGGCCTGACGCCGCGTGTTATTCTGCAGATTTCAAAACAATGCAAGGCGATCGTCGACTCTTCTATAGCTCTGCACTACAAGACCGAGCTCGAGGCCGACGGTCTGGAAGACGGTGCTGATACTTCCAAGAGTGTCACCGAAAAACTGCGTATTCTTGAATCGCAGCGGGAGGCGTTCGACGCCTCGCAATTCACCTCATGCCAAATCTTCAGCCTTCCCCGGGACACCAACCGTCTCGAGTCAGAGTGGCATTTGTCCGGGAACCTCATCGCGTGGAAACAGCTTCCGTCGCAACTGATGGTCACACAGATTCCCTCTGCGCTGAAAGGTATTCCTGCAAAGCAGTGGTTGCTGGACGGCGTGGATTGGCGTACCGTGGTTTATTTTGCCATAGACCCGAGTCAAGATCTTCTTGTCCTTCTCGAGACACGGTACGTTGCCTTCTCCAGCTCTGCTGTTGTTCCTATGATTCATCCCAATGCAAAATCACAGAGGACATCGTTGGACGCTAAACATCCTGTCATTATCCACAGGCAAAAGCCATCCCGATGTCCAATCGAGTATCCAGGAGACCGATGATGAGACCGATTTCGGACTAATGAACATGCCCTCGGAGCCCTTGGCTGTTTTCGCCGGCTATGTCGTAGTCAACCTAAAGACTCTACGGGACGGCGCATGGATCAAAAAGTTGACGGTGTTTGATTGGAAAACTGGCAACGTTCACTTGGTAATGTCATTCATTGCGTGCAGATATCACAACGACAGGCTGATCAAATGTACTCTTCGTGACAGAAAATCATCTCGGGAGATGACTTTGGAGCTGCCTTCTTATCCTCCAGGTATCTCATTCTAGCCCACACACTGAACGAATATCAGCCGGCTCTTTCGGTGGTGGATTTATCATTGCAAAGGAGGATCGATCCCACGGCCCCGCCGTCGCCATTGGCAGACTTAAGGCCGGATTTCGTCTTTAAACTTCCTGAGACGCATGGCCACAACCAACCGACACAGCCCCACGTCGTGTCTTCACCTCGCCCTTCCAGCCATCCTTCGACACCTTTTCGCACCGGCGAGGACGCGCGTGTGATCATCGTTACCTGGTTTGGGGCAGTCGCCAATTGCAACTCGGACTTCGCTTCAACGTTCCACTCCTGGATCTTGCTGAAGTGCATACGTCGAGCTCAAGAAGACGGGTTACCAACGAAGATTTTCACTTGGGACGAGTGGAGTGAAGGCACGAGACTCGTTCCCGCCATGTACGACGCCGTGGACGTGCACCAAATCTACGGCACGCGGTATGCTTTGGAAGCGGATGCCGTCGGGCGCGTGTCCGGCAGCGAGGTGGCCTTGTACGTCGATGACTTCGCGCAATTGGCTGCGAGGCGTTTGCACGACGACTACAAGCTTGACCGTGTGAGGACAAAGAATGTCTATCATTATCCCAAGTACACGTTCAAGCTCGCCCCTGTACTAAAAGACGGCGATGTCGAGGCAGAGATGATTGCACGTCGGTATGCACTGACTGTGAAGTTGGATCATGAATTGAAGCGACAGGTCGTCACGCCATACTTGGGTGAGGACTGTATCGTATTGCATGTCAAGGTGCGCAATATAAGCGTCCCTCATGTGCAGGATTCTGACAGAGTGCATTGCAGTTTGACAAAAGGTTCGGCGACCCCAAACTGTACATACTATCATTTTGAAAAGACATTAGCCCATGGACCAATACAAGTGGAACGGAATAGTACTCACATTAACAGAAGTTCGACAAATACTGATAATTACCAACCGGGTCATGCATCAACACTCAACCTTCTGCTCTTCTTTCTTCGCTCCTGTATCCTCGTCCTGATTTTCCTTCGCCCTCTTAGCATCTTCTTTCAATGCAGCTTCTACCTGATCACTTCCAACGCTACTCCTCTTCCCCAAGCCCAACGCCTCGCCTTCCTCACTGCTGACCGAGCTTGCGCTGGAACTGGAGCTAGAGACAGAAGCTTGAACGACCTTCCCATTCTGCTTACGTTCACCATCGCCCTGTTTCTTCGCCTGAGTTCGTTCTTCTTTCCACTTCTTGAGCTTCTCATCGAATCCATCCATCGCTGTGACTCGTCCGAACGAGCTCAGGTTTTTTGGCGAGGAAAGGAAGGACTGAAGTGTGGGTAGGAGGTCCTTGCTGGGGCGATATGTGCCAGAATCATTGTCGATGATAAGTTCGTAGTACGACGGGTCAGATGGAGGATTCTTGTCGTCGTAATCATGTTCATGCTCGTGTACCGGTCGTACGAAGAACTCGCCACTGAACGCGATTTCAACGGCAACGTCTGAATGCATCGTGTGTTTGCTCAAGAACTGGATGGCGAACTCATCGCCGGTCTCCTAAAATGAAGCTTGATGAGCAATTACACATGCAGCTAGGTTAGGAAACATACCGTGAAACGCCACTCGCCGTCTAGCATAATCACATACGTGAAAATGCGCCCATGAGTCCCATGCGATGTCATTCGCAAGAACTGACGAGCGAAAGCGTCGGATGAAACGAGCTCTCCCTCTCCTTTCCGTTCTCCCTCTCCCTTCTTCTCTTCTCCTCTACTTGTCTCTCCGCCATTTTCTCCATTGACACCATCCTCATGGCCATTGGATTTACCATCTTCACCAGCCACTCCGTACGCGGTATTCTTATTCCACTTATAGATGAGGGAGTGCTGTCGATGGAGGGCGCGATGCAAAAGTATTCCTTCGATGCCTTTTTTCTTGAACATCGCCTTGATAAAAGGGGCAAATCCGACATAACGGTGTCTGAGACTGGCAGGAACTGGGCCAGACAGCTGAACACGGTTTGCGACAAAAGTGGAAGCCCTCAGAGTGGGCTGGGAGTTATCTTCATTAGGAGCTTTGGTAGCACCTAGAAATGATCCCAATACCGGAGAAAAATGTTGAGAAAAGCGATCTAGAGACACGTTAGCATGAATTCTAGACATGATGCTTGAAATAACTTGGACATACGAGGACCTAAAGTATACAATCTCCTGTCCTTCTGATCTTCTGCCTTTCCAACTACTTGCACGCTCACCCACGCTCGACATCTATGCCCCGCCTTCCCCTTCGTGACCACCTTCGCAGCGAATGTCCATATTTTACTCGACAGCACCCCCCTTCGTTTGTGCACCTTGTACTCTTGCTGTCCGGATTCCCAACCGTCCTCCAGAGTCGAGCCAGTCTCGGGAAAGTGAAGCACCGCTTTTCCGAGTTTATCGTCGAAACTTCCTGCGTCTTCGTCGAATAGGGTCAAGGAGAGGGTGAACCCGGAGGCTGGGATGCCTGACACGAGCCACTGTGAGTCGAAAGAGGGATCGCGGGTACGCCTAGCGGTGTGTGTTCGGTATGCCAAGCACTGAGAGTCTTGGCCCTCGCGTCCTGTGGAGAGTGTCGCGTGGAAGTAAGGGTCGCAAGAGAAATTATTGACATCTGAGACCGGCACATTCGCTGCACGGCTGATGACTATGAGGCAGGTGTAGAGTGTGGAGGCCATTGCTCCCTGAGTGGTTGCTTTGAGCATATTCATTTCTGGATAATAAGATGAGAGGCATACCTGGCCGTTCTGAGCTGTTGTGAGGAAGGTTGGCAATCAGCCATGATGTCAAAAGGAAAGAGACTGTCCTCCAACTGCCCTGGCCAAATTCGGTCGTCCCACTCCACAGCGCTTGCTCCATAGCCCTCTCTCTCTGTCTCTCTCGTCGTCGCTTCTGGTCCGCCAAAGTATGCAGGACTTTTCATGAAGTTTCGGTGAGTTTTTACAAACTTCCTGCGATGAGACCTCGCCTTAAAGCTTCATGATCATGCAGTTTCACCTATGGCTCGGAACGCGTGTATCGGGCCCAGGCTCCAGCTGTACGACATTGAGCCCTTTCCCACTGGCCCTTTCATCTTGTCGTTGCACATGTCAAGAAAGCGATGATTCTGCCTGCGCTGTCATACGCAGCAAGCCGTCAACTTGATGCACCGGAGTCGGTGACCGGACGGGGCGAGGCGCTCTCAATTCCCGAACTGCAAATTGCTGCAAATTCAGACAGCCTCTTGGAGACTTCTTCCAAGTCTAACGTGTTGACACAAGCCAAGGACACGCTGAAGAACCCAATCCCACTGGGACTTATGCAGCTTTCTTTATTCTGGCTGTATCGCGGTTCACGCGGTATTCCTCCCTCCCACTGTGAGAGCCTTGTTGCCTCAATCTCGTTAGTCAAGTCAATGTGATGCTATCGCGTCGCATAACGCTGGGGGCCAAAGACCATACCTTTCCTTGTGTTGACATGAAGCACTTTGCGCGTGATCGTATACAAGTACCATCTCAAGGACTTGTGACAATGGTTCGTCGGAAACTCAACATCTCGATGGTCAATCAGTCTAATGCTTTTGCCAGAACAGGACCGCTCTTGGTCGTACTTGCGGTACCGGCTGCACTTCTGCAGATCTTTTCTGCAGCCATTCTTGATTCCACACCACGTTTACTACTTCTCACCCGTGGACATATCTGTGGAATGCGGCTGGTCATTCTAGCTCACTGCGATCCATTCTTAGGCTATGCACCGGTAGGACGCCCGTGGCGCTCTCCTTCCTCGTTCCATCTGTCTCACGTCTCATGGGAGGACGTGCACTCTTTCCGGCATGCCACGCTCTCCTGTGAACTCGGCGCGCCGGTAACTACGCTCCTCCATCCGATCCGACGTCTCCAAACATCGCAAGGCAGTGATTTCTTACCCTTCGGTGGGATTGAAACCGTACTTACCTTCGTGTTTCTCTCACACTCCGAAAGGGCGTCATGAAGTGCCTGTCCATCCTTGTCGTGGAGCCTCGCTTTTTGGTCGGAGTACTGTCGGTGACGCTCGGCTCGTCTCATACTTATAGACTGCCAAACCGATGCCATGGGCGTGGTGCAGCGCTCTTCTGTCCCCCGTTTCCAGCCCTACATCTTTGGGCGATCGAGGCTTACTTCTTGTCGCTCTCGTCACCTTGCTCGCCTCTCTCCCTCTCGCCCAGTCTAGCACCCACCCAGCATGCCTCCTCCCGCCAAGCCCAGACCCAGTCACAAACTGGAGCTGACTACCAACAGCCTGAGGAATACAACCATGAGTGTTGGGGACGACACGATCTTTTACGAGATTGTCACTCGCTTCTGGCATCCTCATCTCACCAAGATCAACAAGACGGATATGGAGACGCGGGAGGTGTTCACTGTGGCAGAGATTGAAAGAGAGGCCGGGAAGAGCCCCCGCGTCAGGTTCGGCGGTGAAAGCAGTCAGTGGATGTCCGCAGAGGAATTCGTGCAGTACGACTCGGAGCATGCGTACGTGCCAATTCCTTCACCTGCACGAGTCAATTGTCTAAACTTACCGGCTCGGCGTAGTGGCGGAACGTTTGTTGGTGACGCAAACGTCACTTACCGCTGGAAGACCCACAAAGGCCGTCTTCAGGTACGCCGTGCTTCTTCGCAAATCTTTGCAGTGCGAGAAACTGACGTGCACCGTCATGGATTTGGTAGCTGGTGAAGGCGGACGATGAAGATAAGACCCCGATTGCCGAGTTTCATCCGCACCAAAGGCACTTCCTCGTTTTCCGGATGGCCAAGCACGCTTACCTCGAGATCAAGCCCCTTCCCGAAGTGACAAGTGCCCTTGAGAAACTCATTGGTAAGTAGATACATGGTATCCGATGTGATTGATGTTGATGTTAGTCTTCGTAATTCTCTAGTGAGCTATCTACTCGTCGAGAGACGAAGGAGAGACACGCACATCCGGGTCAAGTTCGAGAGATCGTAAAGAGGATCGTGTTGCTCGCATTCCTTTCGTTTTTCCGTGATCTTTTCATTCTTGACTCCCTACGTATATCCAGTATATAAATGTTATGAGATGCGCCTCTCGAGCTTGAAAGCTCTCGAACCCAGTGGCAGTTGTCGATGTCGAAGCAGCCTGTGGACCTTCGTCAATACTGTAGATTTGCACCTAATATTCGAAGATCATATCGTCATACCGATCTAGGCGCTGGACCTCAATAAACTAACTGCGACGGCCGATCTCAATTTTTGTGTCTTTGGTCGAAACGTTCAACATTGTTCGGCTTCGCTCTTCGTTTCTCGTATATTGAAGTCATTCAATGCTCGTCGCGGTCACCTAGTGTGGAGAACTACCGAGGTAGCTCATGGAAGGCAGTCTGAGCTCTTCATCCAGAAGCCGAGCATCCTCAGTCGCAGACGCGTACGCAATTTCGTTTTCATGCCAGCACAGAGTCCGGAGACTGAAACTAGCCACAGCTCACGATCATAGGCACCCGCAAGTCAGCAGTATGGATAGGTGGATCTTATGCTTCACTGTTTTGCTGCATCGACTTCGCCGCCCCTCGTCGGTTTATTGCATGAGTCGTACTGCCCTGTCGCGAGCTGGGATATTCTGGAAGTTTTCACGCGTTGTCGAAAGTTCCAGCTCAGAATCCCCTCTGGATGCCTCCGTCACTTGCGTTCTCCTTCCGAGCCAAAATCAGTACTCAGGACTCAGTGCTGCAAGTAGTAATCGTTCGCTGTTCGTAGCATGGCTGAGGCCTGAGGGCTCGAAGTTACGGACGAACAAGCAATACAACGAGGCCACTTCAACATAGCTATAAAATTCTCGTGGTTCCCTGAGATATGATGTATGAAAATGTGAGTACACGAGGCTCTCAAGCTGTAGTAATCGGAGTATTGACACTGGCAGCAGCTCAAGGCGAACACTTGTTGCTTCGGCCCTACGACTCGTTCAAACTCGTCGTCAAGCAAGGTCCCAGTGCATCCAATGGCCAGGTCACAAGCACACTGCACACTCTCTATCTCTGGGTCCGCGGCCAGTGGGTCGCCAATGGGGTACATATCTACAGTGTCGATATGGCGATTCGTTCTCGAGGAGCGCGGCGATCATTGGGTAGCTTGAGAGATGTTGAGGGCGCTTACCGGTTACACCGCTTTCTTAGCGCGAAGTCGGACACTAATGACTATTCAGCTGTCCGTCGCGTTCAATGACCCCCGACTATCGCTCCTACAAGCAGCTTCTGAGTGGAATAGTTTCTAATCCACTGGTCCGGCCTGAGTCATAGTCGCTTATTGGAAATCGCCTTCAAATCATGCTAGTCTAGAAGCAAGTGAGCTATCTTTCAAGTTCATGTAGAACTCATGAACTCATTCATACTTTGTAGACAGGACTGCCGTCTCTTGCCATACATTCTGTCAGCCTATCTTTCAGATATCTCATGAGACCCGGCCTTAACCCGATCCCTCCACAGATACTCCCGAACTCACACTGAGATCATGGCGAGCGATTGGAGACTCCTGCCGGTCATTTGATCTGAATCAGCAAACTCGAATGCCTCCATCGAGCCACCTCAGGATGGCGTTGAACTTAGACGAAAGGCCGCTGGAGCACAGTTTTTTGGTGGCTTGGGAAGGCGTATAAAATGAAAGGGCCAGGGCACTGCGTTCTCCAGAATTCGCCTCGCTTTTTTTTACAGCACTCATATCGGAGCGACGCCCATCGTTCAGCATCATGCCTACCGTCACCAACGCTCGTCTCCTTTACGTCGCGCATCCCACCGCCAATGAATTCCCCAAAGCCGGTGTACACTTCAAGTATGTAGAAGAGAAGATCGACTTGGACAAGGTTGCTATCCCGGACAGTGTCCTAGTGAAGATCCTGGTGCTCGGTAGTGATCCCTTCATCCGCTTGCGCATGAGGGATCCTAGTGTTCCTTGGACTTTTGGACCCCTTGCTATCGGCCATCCGTACGTGCTCTCCTAAACATTTCTCATGATCGTCGCTCATACTTGGTGAACGGGCTGCAGGGTCGATAATTTCGCAATTGGTATCGTTGTCCGTAGCGAGAAGTCAGAATTCAAACCTGGCGACTATGTCTATGGATTCCTGAGTACGTCGTCATGTAGCTCCCCGAAAAGGTCGATGCTCACGTCTCATTTTCAGCCTTTGAGAATTACGCTATCTTTCCTGGCCCTCCAGAGCTCCAGCACAGCCTGAAGTTCCTCAAGAAGTTCGATAAACACCCCGACATTCTTGCGTCCATCTATGTCGGTGTCCTTGGAATGCCAGGTGAGTCTCAGCATGGTAATGCGACATTGCTTGTGATCTGGTCTGACACTCCGCATCATACAGGGGAGACTGCCTATGCTGCCTGGCGTGCATATGTCAACGAGAAGGCGAAAACCAGCAAGACCATTTTTATCAACAGCGCAGCGGGTGGTGTCGGATCGTGAGTGTCATCCGAGAAACAGCGGACAAGTTGTTCTGGTCGAGTATTATCGTAGCTTCGTCTTGCAATATGCCCGCTACACCAATCCTCACCTCAAGACCATTGTATCCGCCGGTTCGCAAGATAAGCTGGACATGCTTAAGGACTTCGGCGCGGATGTGGTGTTCAATTACAAGACCACTGACACCGCAAAAGTTCTTGCTGAGCATGGTCCTATTGATATGTACGTTTATGCGTTGCTATCGACCGGCTCGTCACTAATTACAAGATATCCAGTGCTTGGGACCACGTCGGCGGAGCCGTCTTGGATGCTGCATTGGCGAATATGAACTTCTTCGGGCTCATCATCGTGAGACATCAGTACCTCTACGCATTTTCGTTCATGATCCAACGTGTCATTACAGCGTGCTGGTACTGCCAATGGCTACAATCAAGAGGAGACTGGGGTCAAAGTGCGTTTCAATCGCGGTCGCTGCGAACTCACTAACTCATGGTGTATATTCCCCACTCAAGAATATCAAAGTCATGATGGAAAAAGCCCTCAGAAAGCAAGGCATCCTTATCGGCATTAGTGACGACATGATTGAAGGCGCCAAAGGCTTCACCGAGGAAGTCACGAAACTCTACTTGGAGGGCAAGATCAAGACCCGCGAGACTATGTACTATGGCATCAAGGAAGCTTCTAAGGCCTTGATCGACACACAGCACGGTCATATCCTCGGGAAGCCTGTCATCATCGTGGCCGACAAGTGAATGCGAGATCCGCTGGTGTGTAGCTAACACTTGAGCTGAGCTGTATGTATTTGCTATCAGTATAAATCTGCTTCCGTACGACACACGATCCTCATAGCCTGCAATGCGAAAGTTCTTTGGATGGTTCTTTTGCGGACTCGCGTTCGAAGCCTTATAACTTATAACACTGTAGGTCTCGTAAATCGGAGACTGACTGAGTATCATCAAGTTTCCCGAGCCGAACGTATGTTGGAGATGCCTCGAATTGTCCGTTCCGCAAGTTCTGCAGGACACTCAAGCTGCCAGCACTTGGTGGACCAGTCACTGCTAGGTAGCTGGTGTAAATAGCGCGGAATAATGTAACTCAGTAGATACTGTTTATCAAGTAAATACGTGACGTAAATAGCCTTTGAGAACGTTTGTAAGTAAGCGTCAACAGTGATCGACATGAGGCAGCGAATGATCCAGGCTCGGGAAACATAGCATTGACCTCCTCGACGCGACCAACACGCCTCCCTTCCCGCTGCTGGCAACCACCACGACGCTCCTCTTAGCATATTCCTGGCGGATATTCACGGAAGGTATGCGCTCTACTTATTTTCTCATCACACTTGGCTGAAACCCGACGCCTCTGCTAGAAACCATATCAGCGGCATTCAGAATTGGATCTATTTAGTCATTCAGTGATTTCCCGAATCTCCTAGGTCAAATAACCGCAGACGAACAAATTCTGGCTTGCTTCAGGTGCGAAATCATCTGATTCTGACTTTCTACTCTTCTCCATGTCTCCATTCAGGTCCACTACGAGGGGGATCGATCACTCATCGCGCCTCGCCTTGCATCGACATAACCACAAGCCATGTTCAGCAGCTCCAAGACCGCTGGTCTACCCAAACGAATCGACAGCCTTACTGTCGCTGCAGCGTCTGCGCCGAAGTTCCAGGAGATCGAGGAAGAACTCCATGACATCAAGCGCGTACAAGCCCATGGACAGGAGGAAGATCTTAGAATGGCATTGTCGCGGATGATTATACGAGTGGAAGAACTCGTACGTCCTTCACCTTTTTCTAGCTCTCAGCTTACGAGATTCATCTAGGGTGCCCATTGTTCATCTGCATAGTCTTCACTGCTCAAAGAGGCGTACCGTGCCCAGACCGATCTCTCAACAGAGCTCACACTGGCCAAATCAAACCTCCAGCTCGCGCTTGCAAATAACGAGATGCTGGAAGACGCGCTGAACAGGGACGTTCCAGGATCATCGAAGGACGTAGGGTGGCGGCGGTGGGGTGAGAAGGAGCAGAAAGCACGCGAGCTGGAAGGCCTCAGTCGGCGAAGCATGGACAGCTCGCATTCTATCGACGTGTCGACGCCGTCTCCAGGTCAATCACCGATTCCTGGCACCGCACCCGCCGAAAGTCGATTCTTCAAGTTCCGTTTCGGTGCTGGTCCCAGCAGTGCATCAAGCTCTGCGTTTCCATCGCCGCGTCTCCCTACAAGCCCGAAGCTCGGTCAAGTGCAGTCGGCAAGTGCGAGTGGGCAATTTCATGCAAGCCACCTTACGTCCGCGTCACTACCGTCCCTTGTACCGGAGAGGGATAAGGAGATTGAGACATTGACCGCGGATCTGGAGAAGGAGAAGAAGGCTCATGCAGCAGCCTCAGCTGCAAAGGATGCTCTGGAGGCTGAGCTGGAGTCACTTTCGCAGGCACTGTTTGAGGAGGTGCGCAGATTCTCGGTTTTGTCGTGTTTCTGGGAGCTAATGATCTTTTCAGGCAAATAAGATGGTCGCGACTGAGCGGATGAAGCTGGCAGATACAGAAGACGAGCTACGAGAGGCACAAGCAGAGAAAGAGGCTCTGCGGAGCGCACTCAAACTCCTAGAACGTCAACGTAGAGGCTCCACATCACAGAGAGCGACGCAGTCTCAGCAACCTACGCCAATATCCTCTCCGCCGTCACTGCCCACCCATGGGCGATCGATGTCAGCGATATCCATGCTCTCAACCTCCTCAGCCATCGCGATCAAGTCACCACCATCGTCCTCCGCACCGAGCTCACCTACTTCGATGCGCCGACTATCACTCCCCGACCTCCCATTGTCAGCGGAAACGGTAGTCCCGTCTCCGCCATCTGCACAGTCCGACACGGCCGACTCAGATACCGCGAGCACCACGGCTGCCCCTAGCCAAACACCAGACATCGAGACAGCGCTATCATCGATATCAGCTGCCGACACCACGTTACGAGACGAGACTCCAAGAAAGCAAGAAGACAACTCATCATCATCACTAGATGTCACCTCTTCACCTGTGCCGTCATCCTCGTCATCGTCCAGTCCATCACCTCAACCTTCGCCATCACCTTCAGGGTTCGTGTACGCTCCCAAGAAACCTGTCGTTTTCTACGAAGGTGATAGTGAATCACCTTGGGCGGATGTCCGGTCTGCGACTGCGTCGCCTTCTGGGATGTTATGACCCTAACAGTCCCTCTCTTTCTCGCTGCGGAATCGTATCTCACTGCTGTGCATAATCTTCCCCGTTCACGACGCTGTTGCCGCCTTCCACTGTCGTCTGCTGCCTTTGTTTTCGTCATGACCCTCGCCACCTACATTTACACGCATTGCATCGCCAATTTTGTTTTGCTTCCCACTTCTTCTACCGCATCGCCTGTTCCACTACAACCAGCTATTTACACATGTCACCTTCATCAGGATCTTAGGACGTAGCTAAATGTCTTCACAGACACTGCAAGCATATCCTGACAGACATGATGCATGAAGGTCAACACGGGCGAGTGAGAGACTGGCATATATAACGACGGGCGGCATAGGATATTCAGAGCATGGTAGGAAGACAAAGATCAGCATGAAGTTGTACTGGGTGAAGATACGGATTGAGTATACTGGATTTGACGACAGAGTAGACAGAGAAGTTAGTTATAAAAGAGGACAACGGGAGGCGTAAGCGTAGGCCTAGGGCAGAAGCATTTTAAACACAGTATGGGTACAAGAACTTCGGAGTCAGATGGGACAGTGAGAGGGGGGAACAGAGCAATGGAACAGGATTATTCTGGGGGTCCAAAAAGTTTGGGCAGAGTGCGCAGGTCACAATGGAAACCGAAAAACAGAGAGAGAAGAACTGGAACAATAGTGACTCTCCCATGATGAGACTGAAAAACCAGAAAACGCAGGGAAAAGCCGTACGAACGAGAGCTTTCGCAGAACACCCCAAGGCACGAGACGACCCGTGCAACGACGCAGCAATCCTTCTATGATCCAATCCTCTTCCACCTCTTCAGCTAGCCATACCACAAACTTCGCTGTTGAGAGCCAGCAACGGAGGCGCGGCTTATGCGGCTTCAGACATAGTGACGTCCGCCAACATGGACTCCTCCGCACCCGCAGGGGCATCGTCTTCCGCCATCGCGTCCGCAGATCCAGACTTCGCATCCTCTCCTTTCGCGTCCTGGTCCATCGCAGCGGATTCCTCCTCTTTGGGGGAAGACTCGCTCTTGCCGTTCGTCGCAGCACCATTGGGCTTCTCGCTGCTGGCTTTGCCACCTGGCCCGTTGATAAGAACACCCCACTTGTCTACGAGGACCTTGGCTCGCTCCCTGAAGTGGAATTCGTCATTTCGAGGGATCTTGCTGGCTGAGAGAGCGTGGATGTGGCGCATGACCTTGCCGATCTTCGAGAACTGAGAGCCAAATGTGTTGAAAGTGGTAGTATATCCAGAATTGTGCCAGAGGGGAGTAAGGAGCGTCAGTTTATGTTACTAAATGGCCACAACTGAATAGAAATGGGAGTGGCGCGGCGCAATATGTCCACAAAACGCAGAAGATTGGACTGACAGCGCAGTCAACGATAAAACACCATTTAGGCGATCGATAGGAGTGGGAAGGAGGTAAAAATGAAGAATCACACTCACGGTAAGGTAGGCAATGGTCATACCGTCATACTTTTCGACCGTAGTGAACAATTCGTCGTACTGGGGCATGTCCTGATGTAGTGAATGAGACAGAGTCAGTACAAGTGACAATGAAATGCATAAAACGAACGTACCTCGTCCTTCGGGACTACTTTCGTGTTGAGGAAGGCTTTCTGAAGCTTATGTCTCCAATCTCTGACCTTTTGGGCTTCAAGATCGTTGGCGAGAGCAGCTACAAACAGGTACGTGGTCAACAGTGTCTCTATTTACCTGCCAGAAGAGAGACTCACGATCAGCGTCTTCATCGCCATCTTTGTCGCGTTTTGCCTTCTTTGCAGGTGGCGGCGACGCTTTTTTGCTTGGACCTGCATCCTCGTCAGCCTCCGCCTCCGCCTCCGCTCCACCTTCATCCTCAGATTCCACCATCGCCTTCGACTTCACTCCCTTCTTGCCACCGGCACCTCGCTTCTTCTTTTCGGTGGCTGGCGGCTCCGACGACCCCTTCTTCGACGACTTGGATTTAGGAGCTTTCTTCGCGCCGACGGATGCCGCCTCGCTGTCCCTCTTGCGCTTCTTCGTTTTGGGTTTCTTTGGCTCGTCATCGTCATCTTCAGCTTCTGGCTCAGCGTCCGACTCCTCGAGCTGATCAACTTCGGCGTTGGCCTCGTTTTCTTCAGCCTGAGCCCGAGCAAGCTCACGCTCCTCTTCCCATTTCGTGGGGTCCTGGGCGATACGATAGCCCTTGAGTAGGTCGGTAGACTTCTTGTAGGGCTCGTCGATATAGGCCTGAATTTCGTGCGCCTGGAGTTTGGAGATGTCCTTGGACATAAGCCAGGCGCTGGAAACATAGAGAAGGAGCAGCAGAGGATATTTCAGCATATCGCACTTCCACATAATAGCATGGCACGGATATGATACGCACTAATCACCAGCTGGGAAGAATCTGACGCAGTACCAGGAGCCCTTGCTCTTCGCGCCAGGACGCTCTTTGATAACGTCCTTAGGAACTGACTCTGGATCCACGATCTACGCAGGGAAAGAGACATGTTGAGTGGCAGCGCAGAGCAAAAAGGACGCGTCGGAGGAGCGAAAGACTCACCATGCCTGGCCAAGCGGGGAAACCGCGCACTTTGGCGAGGACGACATCGCGGAGCTCGTATGTCTGGGGAGCTGGCTGCGACTTCGCGCCCTTCTTGCTCATCGTCGGACGCGTCGGGGAGGCGGGGCGGGGCGGGGAGGAGGACAAAGAGGGGACGCACCGAGGACAGTGGTGAGTCGGAAAGGGAGGAACAGACAAGCGACCTCCCTCGTGCTCGTTGTTTAACACCCTCGGCATCTCCCGAGCCCCCGCTAACCAGGCCCGTGCGTATTCACCCCTTCAGCGCATTTCGGCAATTCATTCTCATTCTATTCCTACTTCGTTTATGTACAAAAAACAGGACCTCGACATCACCATCCTCTGGCCCTTGTGTCACCACCCGACCGTGCACCATCCAGTGACATGCTGATCCAGGACGGTCCTCGGTGCAAACGTTCTCGTCTGCGGCAAAGGTTCCGGAAGAACACGGCAGCAGTGGCACTACAGAGCCGCGCTATCGTTCCTCCTGATGGCGCTGAGCTTCGCGTCCCAGTGTCCCTGGAGGGGTCCTAGATGCCTCAACCGCGGACCACAGACCATCCGAGAAGACATTGAGCAGCGTCGGTACCACGCTCGACCTCAGACTGTCACTTCACCGGTTGGGGATTGTTGAACATGAAAGGCCGAATTGGAAGACGATGAGAGTCGATAAAGGGGCAACATGCTTAGGCGGGTAGTCCTGGGGAGTCCTGTGCCAAATCAGGCTCGAGTTTCGGAAATATTCCACGCCAGGCAGCAGCGGCTGAGCAATATCGTGGCGAGGCAATCCTCGCCAGAAGCATCGTGAAGACCGAGGCGCAATGCTTGGGCGTCCTGCAGTAGAAAGCTGGTGGCGGCGAGTTGAACAGGCGTGCTTGGGAAAGAACAGGGGTCCCTAGACCCGCCAGGCGGATTCCAAAGTGTGAAAAGCTTGAGAGTTGAACGTTTGAACATCTTAGTACAAGTAAGCCGAGCTTCATATGCTGCCTTCAGAATGCTCGCTCATATTGAGAGGCTGTAACACGGACTTCGTCTGGGCGAAGCGCGTCGACAACCCCGCGTCCACGAATGCCATAAGCCTTGAGTAAGATGAAGGAATTGAGATGCGACGATCTAGAGAGAGAATGCAGCTCACCTTGGCACCTATCGGACCACACCGTCTACCACTTTCCGGTCCTGCAGTCGAAGCACAGAGATCCCATATACATGGTATAGAACGGCGGTCTTGATAGGTATCGAACAGAGAGAGGCTGTCTTCAGAGTCAAGAGGTATCAGAGCGATAGCTTAGAATTCAATATTGCAGACTGACCTCAGTGCACCTGATCGAGGATCAAGGCAGCGTCGTCACTTGCACCTAGTCCCAACGATCCCGGATTTCGAAGTTACTCTCGAAATCCAATATCCAACTAGCACAGAGAGAGACTGCCAGTTGCGATTGTCGAAATTGTCCAAGCTCGGCTGCGAAGGAGAGTGTCTGCGATACTGAGCGTCGGAACATGGTGGTCAGAAGAGAGGAGGTACACGGCGCCTTATCGATATCTTGGGCAGCTGCCACGACTGTTGCAACACTTCTCCCACATGTTTTGTCTTGCTCGATTGAAGCTCACGCGATCAATGACACCGATCATTAATCCACGGAAAGGTAAGTATCACTCGTATACTTACTCCAGATCTATGTTGAGCATTGTTCGCTGACTGAGAAATTATAAAATGCTACCGCTCGAGTCTTCGACGCAGGTGTCACACTAGTGTCCCGAAGTCCGCCTCGAGACCGAGTCGAGACTCAGCTTACCTTTCCTCCAATGTCGCAAATATGAAAACATATAAGGTCGCGAACTAACGGTTGACCAGCGCGTTCGGCCCCCAGATCCGTCTGACGAGACAACCGAGATGACTGCCAACTTCTCCAGCATCCCCGTTCTCGACTACTCTCTTCTTTCAAGTCCTGAGACACGCTCCGAATTCATTCGTCAGCTTCAGCACACTCTCATCAATGTCGGCTTCCTCTACCTCTCCAATCCGCCCGTCGCCCGCGAGGACATCGACGCCGTGATCAACTACTGTCCTCGCCTCTTCGACATTCCTACTGAGGCCAAGGAGAAGATCCAGAAGGCTAATTCGCCCCACTTCCTTGGATACTCGAGTTTTGGGACAGAGTTGACCAAGGGCCAGATTGACTTGAGAGAGCAGTATGACTTTGGGACGCCGTACGAGGCCGACTGGCACTCCGGTGACCCAGAGTATCACAGGTTGTTGGGGCCGTCCCAAGTGAGTTTCACCTCCTTTATCCTCTTGCGCGTACTTACTGATCATATACAGTGGCCGGATGAGGATCTCATTCCGGGATTCAAGGACACCTTCCTGAAATACTTCCGCCAGCTCGAGAAGCTCAGCACCGAATTTATCGCTTTGATTGAGGAGGCTCTCGAGTTACCTCCTGGAGCCATGAAGCAGTTCTTCTCGAATATAGGTGGCCTGCAGCATTGGGGCAAGGTTGTGAAGTATCCTGCGCCGGACAACTCTTCCAATCAGGGCGTTGGTGCCCACTACGATCCGGGGTTCCTGACATTCGTAAGCGTTACATTGGCCACCATGTCGTAGCGGATTGCAGCTGATATCTGGGGTTCTCAGCTGCTGCAAGCGTCGGCCCACCGTGGTTTGCAAGTCCAGAACCTGGTTGGAGACTGGATCCACGCACCGCCCATTCCTGGAACGTTCGTCGTGAACATGGGCAAAGGTGGGTTTTCTGGTCTTTTTAGCACCAGAAAGGTTCGCTGATATACCTCAGCTTTGGAAACTGTCACTCAGGGCCTCGCCAAAGCTACATCACACCGTGTTCTATCACCAGAGAAAGGCTCTAGTCCTCGCTACTCGGTCCCTTTCTTTCAGAACATATCTCAAGATATCGTCGTTGGAGAATCTATCCTTCACTGTGAGAAGTTTGCTTGACATAGTTGACCTCGACTGACTGGTGGTCCGACAGTCAAGCCTGAGATTCTGAAACTGAAAGAGACTGGAGGAAAACGCGCGCATGCAGACCGTAAGTACTCATGCCGGCTGCTTGAGCGTACTGCACTGACCACCGCTGCCGCCAACAGCCGCCAATTACTCCGAGTACGATCGACTGCCTTCTGGCCAAGTGTGTCTCATTGCTCGTGTAAAGTGAGTCGCCCATTCTGCGTGAAAGCGGTGTCATTCTCACCATGCTATCTGCAGGAGCCACCCCGACGTCGCGCAGCGCCACTATCCTGAACTATTCCAACAATTCTTCTCACAGACACCACCTGCCCAGGCACTCGTAAGATGAAAGCTGCGCGCATCGATCGAAGGATACGAACAAGAGCGGAACGGTGCAAATGACTGTAGGCATCAGTGCCAGTGCGTCAGGGCAACCAGGCCCGGTATTTCTTCAATCTCTGCGTATCAGGCTCTCGTAATAGGTCCAATGAATTCTATCTTTATTCACAGCGGTCAATCAGTTGTGAGCAGCTACGTGACATATGAACAGCCGTTCTCACCTGTGCAGATCGAAACGGGTCAACAAGACTCAACGTCAGGTTCGATGTCTTGCATCGCAGAGAGAGACGCGTCGCTATATTTGGCCGCAACACCGTGCTCTTTCCTATGCAGGCGCAGGCCTTCGCTGCGTGGTTCACATACAATCTCAAATGGTATGAGTATACTGAACGCGTTTTCAGGTCTTTTTTGGGTCTTGATGAAAGTACGGCCGTTGGCTTCACGGCAACACAAAGAGCCATGAATTTTTTGCAACCTCACAGCGCCTCTGAGTGTGATGGAGTACGAGAAACGCAATGTGAAGTTGTCCCTCCCGCTGTCCGCCACTCATGGCAAGTTGTGATCCGACGTCTCAGCAAAACGCGTCACTATGATCCTCCCTCCGCCACAAACTATCGTTGGCCTGGTGACAGAGAGCTCACTTGAAATTTGTCCTCAAGTAATCAAGAGTCAAGTCTAGTCAGGTCACACCCATTGCTAGGTCGACATCGCGAGCACGGGGGCTCCGATGTTCTCAGCCTGGGACCGTGCAGGCAAAATAAATATAAGCGTGGAAGGGCTTTCCTGGTCGCCCAGCTGAGCTCTGACCAGGTGCTGGACGGTCAGTTGTTCCAATCCCCTTCGTCTACCAACGCGATGCTGACTCTGCTGTCCTTTTGTGTAGCCTGTACCTGTCTCAACATCCGAAGTCAAATACTTCTTTATCCCACTCAACAACTCGACATGCAATTCACCACCGCCGTCGTTGCATTGACTGCCCTCACATCGACCGCGGCTTTCGCTGCTCCATTACCCATGACCGCTGAAAATGTCCACCACGCACGCGATGAATCCTCCCCTCTCGCCCTTCGAGATGAATTCTCCCCTCTTGTTCTTCGAGATGCCGCTGAAGTCCTCAATGCGCGTGGACCATTGGACCTGTGAGTCGTTAAGCGGTTCGTGAGCTGAGGCATATATCTGATACACGTCGTATAGGCTTGGAGACGACTCAGAACCAATGGGAGGAATCATGGAGGATCCGCCGGAAGTACCTCGTCCACTCAACGCGCCTGCGTCTCAAGATCATGGATACTACATACCCACAGTAAATCCAAAGGATGTAATGGCCCCACCGGCTCCGCCTCGTATCAAAGATTAAACACGATTTTTCCAGTGAGGCTACTCGAGGGGCAGACAATCGGCTTGTAATCTCCTCAACGGCGAGGCCATGCCATATATGAAAGTAATTCTACACGTTTGCCATTCGTGAGCCAACGAGCTACCATCGGTCCCTTCCTGTCACATCTTGGCTTCAGGCTGTATGGTGTTCGGCACATTGTATATAAGTAGAATAGATGCGACAAATCTCTATTGGGTGTGTCTGGAAAGATGACATTCATTCGTGGTATCAGTGAGCTGCAAATGATCGTCAATCACGAGGACTTGGTACAGGTCAGGTTCAGAGCTCACCTCATATGAAACTACCAAGCAGTCCTCAGGAATTTAGACAGGTTCAGCTTCGATATCGGATGATTGGGATCCAGCCTCGACGAGCATCTTCAGAAGCTTGGCGACAGGATGTGAAGTTCGTCTTCTGTATCGGATATCTACAATAGGGACAGTCAATATTTAGAAAAAGACTCGAAATTTGACCGTTGACATCAATGAAAGCCTGTCGGTGCATAATCCATCCATTACAACGCATAGTCGAAGCTTCTACATACAACCCAACCCAAAATAGATCAAAACGACAATATATGACATTCTTTGTGGGTACTCGTCATCTAGAGATGTTTGATGGTCAGCAATGACAATCTGCGAGACATCATTCGAAGGGCAATTCTCACCTCGTACGAAATCACCAAACAATCTTCACCTATGCAAACGGATTCCAGCTTTGACACCGGTTTGTCAAGATCTAACACTATCTCCTTGCGCCGACCAGGAAGCCTCGTGACGATTTCTTCGGATTTGAATATAGAGCTATGCCAGTATGTCGTCGATTGTTCCTGTGACTCTTCCTTGCACCTCCGAGCAGCGAGCGGACTGAAGTCATACAACAACAGCCGAACGGAGTGCTCATCGCTCGGGAGGGCATCAGGTGGAGGCAATGGCCGCATGCAGGCCATGAGCCCGTTGACGTGGCAGTCCAGGCCGAAGTCAGAGCGAAAGAGTCGGCATCCCTGTGGACCCCATTCGTCCCAGGTGAAGGTTGTTCGACGCGTGGCACTGCTCTTCAAAAGGCCGTTCATTATGGTCAACACCGGGACGATGAAAGTCATTTCTTCACGTTGGGGTCCGTCGTACACAATGTGCATCGACAGTAATCGGTCGTTGGTGATACGGAAAGGGACAGGAAGAGTGCGAGCTTGGGCGGTCTGAGTTTGCAAGACGATACTTGATGCTACGTATGGACCACGCTTTTCCGGTAGTTGAAACTGGCAAAGGGGTTTGAGATCGCAAACTGGGAGGTCCATCTCGATGTTCCGAATATGCGGGGTGCCGTATATCGTCCTCTTTTCGACAATTCGCATATCGATGACAGACAAGGTAATCGGGCTACCTACCCCGTCATGGACCAAGAGTAGGTATCTGTTCGCCAGAAAAGCAGAGGCGATGATTTCTTCCTTCGCTGTCTAGTCATGCCGTGAGGATGCTGCAAACATAAATAGTGGAAAGGCCACTTACGAAGATAGGAAGATGTTTTTTCCAGTTGTATACATCCACCAGTTCTCCATATCTCGAGAGCCTCTTCTGCAGGTGAATGGCGACATAATCTCCGTAAATCTGCACTCCATTTGAACCCTCCAGGTGATAAGAGAAGTATATAGCGTATTGAAGATTCGCTCTTGCGGCAGCTGGATGCGCCTCGCCCGACGACAGAGAGCGAAACATCAAATCGCATCTACAGCTGCTACCCATGTTAGTGCCAAGACGGCTTACTACAGCATAAATAGCTCTTGCACTCACTGTTCACCGTCAAACTGAACGTCGAAGTAGATGATTAGATCTTGATCTGGGTCCATGACCAAGTCTGATTCGCTTGAAGGGCGGCGGCCTGGATTTGTGCCGTCAAGTGTCATAGTCCACGACTTTTCGGGAATATTCCTTATGGCGGATGGTATTTGCATAACCGTCAAATGGCCCGGGGAGTGCGTCCAGGCGATATGACATCCACAGAGAATCTTCCATTCCGCTGAAATCACGGACACCACTTTGCGTGTCGAGAAACTGAGGGTATCCCATGCCTTTCGACGACGACGAACGGCGGTCAGTCGATCAGAGGTGCTCGATTTGACACACCCGTCTCTGAGAGAGCTTCCAGCCAATTCGATTCGGTACTGCAGTCGAGTAGAAAACAGAATGCACTCGTCCAGTCTGGTGGATACCTGCGATCTAGATCAATATTGGAGAGAATGTTGTAATGATCGAGTACATACGCGTCTGCAGCGAAGGATGCTCAAGAGATCCAGATAGAGGAAAATTGCCTCCAAGAGCTCGCTGGGAAGCTGATCCAGGCTGCGTGATACGATGACCACATCGGGTTGGACGCTGGCGACCATGAAAAACTCACCAAACGATGTCGATGAAGTTCAACGTTCAAAGAGAACCTGGAAAGATTCAGAACGGCGCAAATGGAATTGCCTCCGCCAGATTGGGCCCGGGCCTTACCGGTCCGGCCCTGTCCAGCCATCGTTGTATTCATTGGTTGGCGCCCAAGTCGCTTTCCTTTTGACTGTCGTTGTCGTCCACACCCTACTCTGAGGTCGTGCTCATATCTAGAACATTTGCATCGACGGCACACCCTTCCACAATTCTTGACGTTGCCAAGGATTCAATGAGACCCAGCCTCATCGCCGCCGGTGAGTCACGAGTCTCGTCGTAGAGCACCTACTTCCTCTTGATCACGCAATTCGTAGCTATGATTTCACAGCGTGGAGGTCTCCTATATAAAGCAGCAATGCCTCCATGAGTCTCTCCTCATTTCTTGCCAATCTCGCAGCATGGCCGCAAACTTCTCAAGCGTCCCCATCCTCGATTACTCTTTGTCACGCAACCCGGATACTCGACCAGAGTTCGTTCGCCAGCTGCGACATGCTCTGATCTACGTCGGCTTTCTATACCTATCAAACACCACAGTGGCACGCGAAGACATTGATGCAGTCATCGATTATTGTCCACGTGTGTTCGATATACCGGATGAAGCGAAGCTGAAGGTTCGCATGGCGAATTCACCACACTTTTTCGGCTATTCGAAACTCGGCGCGGAGTTGACGAAGGGCCAGACGGATCAGAGGGAGCAGTATGATTTTGGGACGCCTTACGAGTACCAGTATCACCCGGGCCAGCCAGAGTATGCGAAACTATGGGGTCCCTCACAGGTGTGTCTCTTTACTTATGATTGCATGAATGTTTGCTGACGCAACGAGATGGTTTCAGTGGCCAGACGAAGCATTAGTGCCCGGATTCAAGGAGACGTTCCTACGCTATCTGGCTCAAGTCGAGCAACTGAGCTTCGACTTTTCGCGGCTGATCGAAGAAGCATTCGAGCTTCCCCCTCGGGCATTGGATAGGTTTTTCGGTAGTCCCAGGAATCTGCAACATCGTGCCAAGGTTGTCAAGTACCCGCCACCCGTAGACACGTCCTCTGACCAGGGCGTCGGCCCACATTTCGACGGAGGGTTCCTGACGTTTGTGCGTGTCCGATTCTGCCTGTTATCTTTGAGGCACTGACTGTTTTTTGCAGCTTCTACAAGCGTCTCCGCATCGCGGTTTACAAGTACAGAATTTGTCTGGAGAATGGATCGATGTACTGCCCATCCCGGGCACCTTCGTTGTCAACATTGGAAAAGGTACGGAAGGTTCCTCATCCGCAATTCATATCTGATACTATAGTCATGAAAATAGCTCTAGAAACTGCTACGGAAGATCTTGCAAAGGCTACTTCGCACCGCGTGATTTCCCCGGAGCCAGGCTCTACTCCCCGCTATTCAATACCGTTCTTTCAGAATATTGCACAAGAAGTCTGTGTCGGCGACTGGGAGCTACCCTGTGAGTATATCCAGCTCAATGCAATCGTAGCTGAACGATTGACGCTTTCTTCACAGTCAGTCCCGAGATTTTGAAGCTGAAAGAAGCACGCGGCAAGGGCGGAGTCCCAGACTGTCAGTATTCGCTCCACTTCCTCGCTTACCGGGGCTTGACTTTGCTGTGTTTCCAGCCATCAATTATGCAGAATACGGGCTACTACCGTCCGGCCAAGTGACGTTGATCGGTCGAGTGAAGTAAGCATTGTGTTTTGTTCTGGGTCCACTGCTGACCGGTAATCAATTGTATGTATTTTTCAGGAGCCACCCAGACGTTGCTGAGCGACATTACCCCGACCTATTCAAGCGATTCTTTCCTAGGGGATTGCCCGCTCAAGGGTTTGCATACTAGCAGTGTCCAGCAGGTTTGGGAATATCGGTCTATACGAGGCAGAGAATGTATGTCAGCCTATGGTCTTTGAATGAATTGTAGTTTGATCACCAGCTCAGTTTGCGTATGAAATGAGAGCGAGTCGGAGTATACAGCCAGTTCTCAGTATCTGTCCAGCGTCGAGAGCCCGCAAAGCGGATATCGTGGGACGAAATGAGTGCGAAGCGGGCACCTGTACTTTTTGGAACACACAGGGACGTCGACGCTTGTTTGTATGGACGACCAGACCAAAATGAGTATCTTTCGAGGGAAAGAAGATCTGCGCCATATGATTGGACGTCTGCTCCAATATCAGCTCTAGGCTCGTAGAGAAGTACGGGCGAGGACGTACCGCAGCTCCCAGTCTGAGTCAAGTCGCCTATGACTCCACGCCACGGCGGGCGCCTGTTCCTCTTGTCCTCCTCCAGTCCGCGCAACTCAAACAACACGTTTTGACTCGGAGCTGCCACCTTCAGAGCTCCTCAATCCCTGTTACTTTTCTGGTGTCCCGTTGACGCTGTTCACAGGTAACTCGCAGAGATCGCAGGTGAGGAGATCAGTGTAGTCTTGTCATGGTATATTTTCCAGTGAGTTGAACCGCCGGCGCACTGTGGCGCATTGCCTACAGACACAAGCTCTTCAAAACCAGGCTCGACGTCGCAGACATGAATGTTCCTTCACTTCCCCTCGAGCTCGTCATCGCCATCGCGCGTGCTGTTTCGGAGTACAGCGAACACGACAAGTCCGCATTGCGCGCCATGTCCCTCGCTTGTCGTGCATGGTTGCCGGTAGCACACCAACGTCTTTTCGAGCACCTTGAGATCCATGTGGAGAAGCTCACTACCCTTGTCCAATTTCTGCGGACCGAAAACGACAGTCCCCTCTCAAAATACATTCTGAGGATCGAGCTGTCTATGCGTCGTCGTCGGGATGAGGGCGAAAGCATACCTCTGTCGGTCCTGTCCGCCCTGATGTCAAAGCTACCGCACTTGCAGAGTCTTACGCTATTGGGGTTTCCATTCGTTAAAGTGGACCTTCAAGATTCGCTAAACGGGTGCTTCACCATGCGCAAGATATCCGTCGACTTCTTCCAGGAAGGGGTGGAAAGCACCTCACAGGATTTCGCAGCTTTTATCAATCTCTTCTCCGACGTGGAAGAGGTGTATATCAGGGGACTCGATTGGAGCGAGTTTTCATGGAGATACGGTCTTTCTCCTTTACTCAAAATACGCGAGCACTTCCAATTGGAGGGGGCGTCTTTCCAAACACGGATCAAGAACTTGGGTATCGTCGCTCAAGACGAGCGTACCGAGCTGATGGTGCTGGAGTTGGTGCGCCGCGGACCTTCTGTCCGTTCGCTCACTAGCATCAGCATCAACGGAGAATCTTTGGATACCTTCGTGGCTCTGTCAGACTTGCTTAAGGAGGCCGGAGAAAGCATTGTGGAATTGCGTTTTGGGATCTTCGAGAACCTTCAAGTTGATAGTGGTGAGCGTCCTCATTCATCGAGAGACTGTTTTGCGCACGCTAATGACTCCGTGTTCAGATCTACCCACATGGCGAGCATGCGAGAAGAAGATAACGGCTTGCACCTCTCTTCGTATCCTCGAGTTGTTCACATACGTGTCATTGTCAACTTACGATGTGACTGACACCGAAGGCTGTACTTGGTCACTCATCGTCTCTCTCCTGACTACCGTGTCGCCTTCACTTCGGCAAATCCACATTCTCTTACAAGGCAGCCACAAGCAGTTCATGGATGTCTTCACAGCCGTGGAACAGAACCGCAAGACCCGCTTCGACACCGTCCTGAGCCGATTTCCTCATCTACAGCAAGTGATTTTAACCTTGTCGTTCGAGAACATGGGATACGACGCCTTAATGCCGATGCTGGAAAGAAATACTATGCGCCCCGTGACGGACATGATTGAGAAGGCGCTACCAGGTATTGTCTCGAAGGGACTGTTGAAGCTGAACGTCAAAACTAGAGACTGAATGTGGCTCGGCGTTGTACTATAAAACGCAGTGAAATCCGTTGTACAGTAAATACACAGTTAACATGCTAACCAGAAGCGGGGCGTCCGCCGCCTCGCTCAAATCGCCCTCCGATGCGATTGGGATGCTTCGTTCACCTACAGCTCAGCTACGTGCCTCCGTCGAGGACTTAAGTAAATCTCATACTAAGCCAGGGAGACGTGTATAACTTGCTCGCACAGAGTCAGAATCTCAGCCGCCTTCCTCGCTTGCAGTTGGCGAAGTTTTAGAGAGACTCCTGGGTAGAGCCTTCGGATCTATCAGCCTCACTCGAGACCGACGAAGAAGAGACTGCCTCGCAAATCCTTGCTGGACTGTTCACTTTGACGACCCATCGGAAGGCCATTATGACCGTCAACTAGGACTGGGAAATGTAGACTTGGTAGAAAGTGTATAGATTTTGCCTTTGAACGACAGTGACCGATTCCATGATACGTGGACTAAGGAATGGTATATCTGTCGGTACCGACGAGCACGAGCATGAGACGTGTCGAAGCCCGAAATCGAGCCTTCGTGTCGTACAAAATTTGCGCGAGACTCTATGAAGCCAGCAAGTCTTCGATGATCTGTAGGTCGATGGGAATGCCGGCGCGGTGCAAGTACTCGTCGTTCCTACCAGATATAATTCGAATCAGCCATGCGAACCTTCTTCAAGCATGATCGTCACTTACCAGAACTACGATAACGGAAGACAAATACGGCCAGCATCTCATCAGTCAACCCCACCATGCCTATAGGAAGGGAAAACTGACCTTAGAATAATGCCTCGTCCCAGAATCACATCTACGCCCGCCAAGCCAAACAAATCAGCCTCATCTCCCCGCTCGAGAACCAACAAAGCATACACGCACAAAATCGTCACAACACGCTGCCCGCCCCCACCCCACCCCATCTTCTTCACGAACTTGACACACGCAACAAGGTTGCACGCGCTGCTCGACCCCAAGAACAGGCCATCGTGCTCCACGAGGTAGCGCGACATGGCTACGGCTTCTGCGTCTGTTATCCTGAACGCGTCGTCGATGATGTCGAGCCCGAGTTCCATGTTGATGGTGAGTCGGTTGATGCCGCTGCGGGCGGTCCGTGTGAGCATCTTTGCGTCCGGGTGAATGGAGGACTGGAAAGACGTACATTCCTTCCACGACGGTGTCTACTTGGTGTCGTCTTTTGGTGCCTTCAGCCTCTCTTCGGTCATACATTACGCCGTGCTTGATCTGAATTGGGAACAGAGCGTTGGAACCTCGCGAGCTGGATAGCAGAAAGGGTACGGCGCACCTTATTGTACAATCCACTCCCTTCCGGATCCGATAGGGCAATGAGCAGATCTTCTTTGACAGACTTCAGGTACTGGCCTGTTCCCGAGAGCGTGCCACCAGTACCTGGAGCACCAGCACCGTCAATCCAACGCTTGAGCATACCGGTTGGAGAACGTGACGTACCAGCCCCAGAAACAAACGCGTCCACTCTCCCACTTGTCTGTCTCCAGATCTCCGGACCGGTACCCTCGAAATGCGCTTGGAAGTTGCTCCTGTTCTGCAGAGACACGGCCGTTCAGCTTGGTGTACCCTATGGACAACTGACACTCAAGCATCACCTCGAACTGGTCAGCGAAGAATCCCCTCGGCTTCATCTTGAGCTCCTCCGCCTCTTCCAGCGTAAGAGTTCCATGTTCGTGCAGAACAGCTTCGGACGCAGTGGTTGTCACGAGCACGGACGACGTCGAGCGGATGAGGGAGTCGTGTGGGTCCTTCGTGTGGCCAAAGTGTGCTGCACGGTCTTTCGCGAGGTTCTAGATGGCCATGAGCATGAAAATCCTGATGCCACATGTAGGAGCGGGCTCCACGTACCACGAACTGCTTTTTGTCGACGATGCTCGCTGGTCGTACTCTCTCCACGTCTGCACCTAGTGACTCCAAGGCCTTCACTTTCTCCGCTGCGACATCGTCCGGCATGATGATTGCTGCAAAAACGCGTGGATGAGATTCGACGCGACGTAGAAAGGCGACTCAAGTACTCACTAACATCGTAACCTCTGTGAAGGTATAAACTCAGTCAGACATATGTTCTTGGAGAGCTGCACCAACCACTCATTACCTAGCCTTCGCAATCGTCGCGATCGAGATTCCAGTCGATCCTACCGTGCCCTCAAAGATACGAGAGCCAGTATGCGGATGAATCAATCCTTGTCGTTCCGCATCTTCAATAACTGAACAACAACGATCACGCCTCAGCTCCACGGCGTGTACTAGAAAATGCTTGAAGTGCAGACGTACTGCGCAGGGCGACGCGGTCCTTCACGCTCCCACCAGGGTTCAGATACTAGAAAACGCACGGACGCGATGTTTATTATGCGGAGCAGGATCAACAACATGTCGAGGAGACCGTCCAACCTCTGCTTTCCCGAGGATCTCGACGCCCAGCGCATCACTGAGGGAGTTGATCCTAACAAGTGGGGTATTGCCTATACGTTGCACATGTGTTAACGATGGATCGTGCAATGAGGAAGACAACGACGCACCGATGAGGCCTGTGACTCCGTCTACGATTTCGTCGCTGCGTATCTCGATGGGCCGTTTGTCGTAGGACAGCTCTTGCCGGTCTCTCTTGCGTTTTTGCGTGTACAGTACAAGCGAAGTGGAGGTCACTGAGAGGGAGAGCCCGATGAGAACGCCATAGAGAAGATGTCGCGCAGTCGTTGGCTGAGGAAAGCGAAACCACGACGGCACCCAGGATGCCATCGTCGTCGGTGAAGAGAGAGGCGAGAAATGACATATTTATTGATGAAACTACTAAATCAGGCAGGTGTCTAGGGTTAGGGTTAGGACCCCTTAGGGACGAAAAAAAAAAGGCCTGCCCAGCCCGAGGGCCGAAGCAGAAGCAGGACAGGAAAATATTGAGACGGTGCATGAGCCGGAGCCCATACAAACCGCAAGGTTCCTCTGGGGACAAGGTCGCCGTGCTATGGAAGACCCCTACGGCCCACAGACCCAGGTCCGTGAAGGGGCTTGTGCCATCAAGGTAAGTATGAGGTGTTCGAATGGTCGGTCGCAGGGTGGTTTATATATCGCTGGGGAGGGCGCACGGACCATGCGTTTAGGGCAGGCGCGTGCCCGTGTCCAGCAGTCTCGGCGGAGCACGTCGTCGAGCTCGATGGCGGCCATGCGTCGCGGTCGTATTCAACACCGTCCGCATTGTCACCGGTCAGATTCTGCTCTACACCACATGATATCGCCGTCTTTTGCCACCGGCTAGATCATGGCGTGCTCAGGCTGATCACGTTCTGCCAGTGCCTCCCCGGTCCTCCTCATATAAGCAAGCACCTCCGCATTGCCCTTCCTCATCCCGCTACGACGAACCCACCATGCCCGGTACTGCAGAGGTCAAGAGGCTCTTCCTCTCTTCTCCGCATTTCGCGGTAGTAGGCGCGTCGAAGGATCAGAGCAAGTTCGGGACAAAGGTGTGCACTTCGGTACAATCTCTGCATCTTGCCGAGCTAACATAGACTATCGTGTTAGGTCTTGAAATGGTACCAGGCTCGCGACAAGGATGTAAAGCCAGTGCATCCTGTGAGTGCATCAGAATCGTCCTCCAGCTTGCACCGAGC
Source organism: Steccherinum ochraceum (assembly GCA_004332605.1). Lineage (NCBI taxonomy): Eukaryota > Fungi > Basidiomycota > Agaricomycetes > Polyporales > Steccherinaceae > Steccherinum > Steccherinum ochraceum. Next base: position 45,293 of record RWJN01000212.1, read on the forward strand.
TCACTGTATGCGCAGAAAGAGGACGAGCTGGAGGGTCTCGCGACCATCCGCGCTCTCGCAGACCTCCCGGAACCTACAAAGACCTCCGTGAGCATCATCACCCCGGGCAAGGTCTCCTACTCCTCTTCATCTTCTCTCGCATGTCGTTGACGCGTGCATTGCAGATCACCCTTGGCCTTTTGGAACAAGCCAAAGCGCTCTCCATCCCTGCCCTCTGGTTACAGCCCGGCGCGGAAGACTCGTCTGTCATACAGTACATCACCGATAATGGGCTGGAGAACAAGGTCATCTATGGAGGACCGTGTATTCTCGTGGAGGGAGACGACATCATCAAGAGCCTCCTATGAGCTGCGTCTTGACAGGGTCCGCAAAGCACGTTTGCAGAAGTGTTAACCTACTTGTAACATCGCGATGAATTCTACGTGCTTTCATCCACTCATTCACGCGTCCGTTGTGTCGTATGAAGCGTCGTCAGATAAGCAAACCCCTGCGACCAGCGAAGCTGAGCTCGATGTGGACGGAACGTGAGAGCCACTGACCTCAGTCCCCGCCATAGCAATTGAGTGGCACATGAAGGGAGGTGGAGAGAGGAATAGATACCATAAATAAATGCGTTCAACGTCCAGTACAAGTGCCTGTAGGTATCGTGTCAAGTAAGGTGTCGCAGAAGTAAGATACACATTACATGTAGCAAGGTGAAAGATGAAGTAAACAAGAGGGTGGAGCACAAGGAGAGTGGGTCTTCGTGATGACTGAAGGCTACAGATACAAAACATGGGAATTCGCCACGGCACGATACGCTATGAGAACAAGGCCTGAGAGACGCTCTTTCCTGCGGACGTCCCTCCAGGTAAGGATACAGACAGCGTCTTGCTGGTCGTTGACGAAGGCCACCCACTTGGCGGCGACCCCGAGCCCAAAGCAATCGTGATAGACACTGACTGCGAGGTTTGTGTCGGGTCAGACACCGTAACATTCCACGCCGTCAAATCGACGATGACCATAGACGGACCATCCGAGCTAATCGTAATCGAGGCAGCAGAGGTAGGAACCGAAACGCTTCCACCAGTCTCGCCCCAAAACACGACCATAGCGAAGCCCGTGTCGGTCATCGCAGAGATTGAACCGTCGTTCTGGACGCTTTGGAAGGTGGGCGCGCTGGATTTCGACTGGAACGTATCGGGCGTAGTGGCGGGGTACACGCTGTACGAGACGGCCTTGCTGAGATCGAGGTGGTGCAGCCATGCAGCGAACAGGTCAACGGTGACGGGGGGTTGGTGTGATGTACCGATCGCGGTCCAGTCGCCGGTGCGCGGGCCCACTTGGAGGGAGAGCGATACGGATCCCTCGGGGTTGAACGTGTAGCCCACGCCGCCGTGCCATAAGAAAGTAACGTCTGTGAAGTTCCCGGTGTCCGCGTTGTTGTTGTCCACTAGGATGTCTCCGCTGTGTTTTCGCTGATCGAGCACAGAGAAGACGGGCGCTGACGTCTCGGATGTGACCACCGGTATCATGACGTGCTGGACGTCGTTGGGCAGGAAGAACCACGCCTTCTGGAAGCTAAACTTCTTGGTGAGAGGGTTCTGGTACCGCATCGCTGCGATTCCGACGGATCCTGTCGAAACGCCACCGACGAAAGATTCAAGACCGTCCTGAGCGCATGTACTGCACTCCAACGGTGTGGCATCGTAGTCCACTGTCGTTCCCGGAGCCAAATTCCAATCCCAAGCGGCAGATATGTCCTCGTACTCGCTTCCGTCGAGGTACGTGTATACCGCCCCGTCGGCCATGTGGAACCCGAATGGATTCTGGGTGTTGACGCACTCGGTGCTCCTCGTGCGACTGGAGTACATCCGGACGGAGGTCACATAGCCCGAGCCTCGGTGAACCTACACACACCCTGGTAAGACGGCGTGAAAACACAAAGAAACGAGCGGCGCACCATGTAGTCGTTGGCGTAGAACATCCGATTCCCCATCAGCTGACCCGCATTGGCGTCCGTGGTGTTCTTGACCAGGCTGTTGTACGTTTGAGTCAGGGTATCAGACTGCCAGAGCTGACCCAGAACTTGAATCTGAGTCAAGTTGAGGTTGATCTGAGCAGTTCCTCTTTGTAATAAAAATTGCATGAGTACATACAAACCGCTGGAGGGAAAACTGTCTCACTGAGCATCCGCGACTGGCAAGACTAGGAATCGGGCCAAGACATTCTGTGGCGAACAGACACGGATAAGGCACTTCAGTTTGCTGCTCGTAAAAATTGTTACCCACGAAGTCCCAATGCAGAACGTTGGTCAAGGTGTTGCGGTATATCATCCATTGGTCTCCATCTATCAGCGTCTGGAATGCATCCCGAGACGCAGTGTTGGCTTGGTATCGTGTGTCCGCGGCCTCAATCTCCAATGCGACCGCGTCGTTGGTACTGTTGGCGGTGTCAATAAGCGGGCAAACGAATCAACCGATTTTTTCACGTACTAGTCTTTCCCATAATTTCCGTTGTAAAGAATGCCCTTGTGTTGCGCAAACGAGCCGTCCGCACAGATCCCATCCGCCCTCTGCTTATCTTGTACGACGATCTCCGAATGCACGCGGTTGAAAACGTCGGAGAGCATCGTCGCGTTCGACACGAGCAAGCCGCCGTCTATGCTGACCGTCGCGATGTCCAGAGTATTTGCGCCTGTGACCGGTGTGCCGCCGCTGATGCCCGTGGCGAATGTACCGTACGTTCGATCGGCAAATTTGGAGCAGTTGCCTCGCTGTGTGGCGGTAAGGGAGCTGTTGAAGAGCAAACATGACGAAAGCACCGGCTTGGGGACAAGGATGACCTATACCGCGGATAACTAATAAGCGTTGAGACGCACTCAGAAGGATAATGGCACGTACACTGGCAAACCAATTCGTGTTCCAGAGGCCTGGAGTGTCGCAACCACACCCATTCCCTCCTCCCCCCACCAGACATGCAGGTTCCGTGAAGTCGTTTGCAAACCACCAGTCCATGGCGCTCGAGATTTTCGATGCTAGATCGTTACTGTTCGTGTACTGAGCACCATCATCAAAGCCTCCATGCCACGCAGCGGCCATGTTCTCTGGATCACTGTTTGTAAACCTGATAACGGGGAATGAACACCGATAAGACTCACCTATGCGAATCCAATGCAAGGATGCAGGCCAGTTGGCGCCCTGTGCCTTGCAACCAGTAGTGTAGTCTATCTCAGAGTCCGGCCATTTGCCATCAGGTCCGAGGGTCGACATCCTACGAAGGCGAGTACGGTTTCAACGGTCAGCTCGCAAGTTTCCAGTTCACAGCGATAAAGTGCGCACCATGCAGGTATTGATGAGGCATTTTGTAACCCTCCAACGATGACTGACAATCTCCGGCTCGCCATAGTCCCAATGTCATCCTGAACCGTCGCGTTTGCAGGCTTCGTCGTGTTCGTCGGATCGCTGGTCTTGGAGTCTGCATTGACCGATGCACTTGACGTCTGGCTGTTCTTGTGCCGTGTGGCCAACACGGCGGCACAGATGATCGCAACCACCAGGCAGACGGAGACGACGATAACAATGATGTAGAACGGCGTTATTCTCCGCCTCTTGTTCTTGAAGTTGCTCCCCGGCATGAGAGGTAAACGGGACGTGGATTGTCCATGGGCATGTCCGTAGAACTTGAAGGACGAGATGGAGCTTCCGTAATCTGCGGATTCCGATTTTGAGTGGAAGGTGGAGGCCTGGCGGCGAAGGGGGTGGAATCCTTCCAAAGCAACGTCGTCGGAATACATGGTGAACGCGTCAGATCAGACGCGGTTTGAAGAAGAACAGCCCAGGGCACGGAGAAAGGGAAGAAGAAGAAGGAAAAGAAGAGCCCTGGGGGTGAGTAAAGAGGAATGAACGAAGGAGAGAGGAGAGTTGTGTGGATACAGAGAACAGATGCTAGATCAGCAGATAAATATCGCGGTCCAGACGAGGGACGAATTTTTACCTCGGTGCATCACAGCCATCGAAAGCAGATAGAAAGTCCGTCGCGAGGAAAAATTCGGTTTGATGATGATGCCATAGGGCAACCATAGGGTCCTCTCTGTCTCCACATCATTAGAATGAAATTTGACATCCAGAGACAGATCGCTTCAGAAGCTGTCTGATGTTCTGAGATCTGGATTCAGAAGCTGAAATTCAAGAGAATACTTCAGCTCGAGGTCAAAGAGTCGCAGCAATGATGATATACTGACTTTACGGAGACATCTCAGGTAGGTCGTTGAATGAGGCACGTCGGGCGTTCGCGCGGTGATGAACATCGCATAACTGCCCGGTCAGGGGGCCTGAAAGCTGAGCCATAGCCTACCATGACAGAAGTCGTCGACCGTCGAGTTGCAGAGGATTATCATGAACGATGTGGTAGAAGTAGATACGGATTATTGCCGTGAGGTCGACGAGACTTCGAGACAAGAAGACAACCGAGCGGAGCGGCCCAGGCGACCGCACGTTCACACGCTCTGAGGTTAGGGTCTTCGTCTTCGTCTACGAACCGAATCGCTGTCTCGGAAGGCAGTACGTACTACCACCGTACATACCCTGATGAGCTCGAGAACTGCTCGATGGCATCCTACGAGTGTCATGATAGTTCATCGTTGAAAGCTCGGGCATTCAAGTCCGAGTATGGCTGAAGTGTAAATGTGTCTGCCATGTTTCCGTCGACCCATGCAATCACCGTATTGCATTGAAGACGCGTTGATGAATCGCGGTATGCAAGAACAGCTCAAAAACTGAGTAAAACAGCCTCAGTCGCCCACAGATCGAACCCCTCGCTCACATCCACGCTCTCCTGAGCCACAGCCCCAATCGCACTCGCATCTGCCGTCTCAAAGCTCTGCCCACCAAACCTCAACCCGTCCGTATCATCCGCATGCCCAATGACGAGTCTCTGCGCATTACATCGCGTTCGCTCCCTAGCACCATCAAAGCTCAAATCGATGTGGACGGAGGGCCGAGTGCCGTTTGAGCTCTGGAGCCAAGCGTGCAGGTTGACGAAGACGGCGCGGACGAGCTGTCCGTCTTCAAACGCAGCGTAGCCTGAGACGTTGTCGTCTGGAACGGTGAGTTCGACGATTTGGGCGCTGCCGGATGAGCCGATGAATGTCGTGATGACGATCCCGGCGTAGTAGGACGGCTGGACCTGTGGAGGCTGAGGTGGGTCGAGGGGAGAGCCGTCGATGATTGAGCGGTTCAGGCTAATAGGCTGGAACTACGACGCATCGAACATGCCGTTTAGATAGTAAATACAGAGGGTTAAGTTGGTCACGTACAAAGTTGTATTTGAACCCAATCCCTTCATGGAAGAACATTTCCGTTATGCCCAACGTCGCTGCTTGCAGAGTGTAGTCAATCACCCAGAGTGCAGCACCGGCCGTGTTACTGACGCCTGGTGCACCATGGCAAGCAATGCTTCCGGTTTCACTGCAAGGGCAGTATAAACTGAGTTTTACTGGCGCTAGGGCTTTAGAAGATGACCGCGTACCCAAAGACGTATCGCAAGCCACGTTGTTGCGTGGCTGCGATATCCGCCTCGAAAATCGTCAAGTTGCCTCTGACGTTCGCTTTGCTCATGAACGACACCAACGGGAAATCTCCACCGCTACAGAACGCGGCCGAGTACCGATGTTGCGAAATGCTGCACAAGAGAATCAGTCAAGACGGAAGCCATCCAGAGTTCTGCATAACTCACGTAGCAATAGTGCTTCCAGGTGCGGTGTCCAAGATACCAAGATTGAAAATCTCGGTAGGGGTGAATCCTTGCCCGGCGAACGCAGCACCCTGGAACGCCACACCATCCCGGCTCAGTCCAACAGCAGATGCTACTGGACCCGCAATGGCCTCCCAATTCGCCACATACTGGCTGACAGAGAAGCCTGAAGGCCTGAGACCGTTGTTACTGTACAAGTCCGCTTCGTTGCCTGACAAACTCCCAAATCAGCTTCTCAGTGCCATACACATTCAGAAACAAAAATACTCACCGAGCTCCAACATATCCAAAGTTACCGCAGATTGCCTGAGAGCAGAAGTCCCGAACGCCTTGATGATCGACTTGGCCATATTGACCGCATTCGTCACGTTGTTCAGCCCCAAGTTCAGTCCCCAGGTCATCTGAGTACCTGTCGAACAGCATTCAGTCCCACTACTTTCTCCGCTTTGCACCTGACGCACCTGGAAGCATAAACCTCGACAGCTGATAATATCCATCTCCGACCGTGATGGATGTGGCTTCCGGGTATGGCGTAATGGTGTTCGGAGGAGGGAACACGTCTTCGTTGATCTATATAATGACCACGTTCACGATCAGCATCCGAAGGATGTGCGCAGCACGAAAGGTAAAAGTAGCATCCGAAGCCTCGAAGGACGCGTTCTCACAGCACAGCTGCATGCGCAAGGCGTGAGATCTGCCCTGGGTCAAAAATATACGGGCCAGCCAAGGCTGCGTTCCAAAGTTCACGGTGCCACTCTGAGAACGCGGAGCCCGACCAGGCAAACGGCAGGGTAAAAATGGGACCTCGAAGGAACATCGGGGGTAACAGAGCG
>RWJN01000213.1:0-11384 GCA_004332605.1 Steccherinum ochraceum
ACAAGCGAAAACTATGCTAGCGACCGCTCATCCCTTCTACAAGTGGGGGTGGGTTTAAATCTCGACCCCGAGATCGGAGGTACAAGACGCGGCGCCGCTAGCGCAGAGTGAGAAATGAAAAGAGAAAGCGAGAGAGAGAAAGAAAGAAGACGGGATGCGTGCAAAGAAAGAAAGAGAGAGGAGAGAGGACTCAATAAAGAACGTCTTCATCGAAAGACGAGAGTTCTTCAAGATTGTGATCGTAAGTCTTGACGTCGCGGGGGCTGTCCAGCGTAGTGAAACGGAGACGATTGGCCGTTGGACCAGCGTACCCGCGCACGTCGTCGTCGATGGTGCGAGTATCGTCCTTGAGCATTGCAGCGAAAGTCTTGTAGGGGCCAGGTGTCCCGTCGAACGGATAGAGGAGGTCCGGAACGTAGTCGATCTCGGAGAATCCGATCACAGGCAGACGTTTGATTGTCTGGTGATCTTCCCTGTAGTAGAAGATAGTTAGCCTGTTCGCAGCGACGGACTGTTTGAACTCAGCGCCATCCAGCTCGGCGAGCTTGTACGATCCGGACGGGTAGCGTTCCTTGACGATGTAGGGACCGGCCCATCGAAGCGACCACTGGTTGCCTTGCTGATTGTCGAGCCAAGTCTCATGCACGAGAACCCAGGTACCTGGAGGATAGTCGAAGTCGCGGATGCGGTGCGCGTTCGCCTTGAAGAAATCCTTGAGAGCGCGAAGGCGAGAGGCTTGACGAGCTTCGTTGGCGATCTCCAAGTGGACGCCATGACGCGAGAGCTGTTGCGCGCGCAGAGCGATGAGGTCCTCGGTGGTCTTGACGTTATGCCAATCTAGCGCATGCCAAGAGCGATCAGTGAGGTCGAATGGTAGAAGGTCTTCATGACCGTAGAGGAGAAAGTACGGCGTATAGCCAGTTGCGCGCGAAACCGTAGTTCGCAACGCCCAGAGGACGGGATGGAGGTACTCAGGCCAGAGAGCGGGGTGGTGAGTGCACGACTTCTTGAGGGCGTCCTTGACGAGCTTGACAGTGCATTCTGCGCGACCATTGCCTTCGGGGTGATAGGGACTTGATACAATGACCTTGACCTTGAATCGCTCGAATAGAAGGCGTGCGATCTCGTTGCGGAACTCGGAGCCACCGTCGATGGTGATGATGCCGAACGCGCCATAGCGACAGAAGAGCTCTTCGTAGATGAACTTGCAGATGGTGAGGGCGGTCTTGTGGCGTATAGCGCGGCCGTCGATGAAGCCAGTCCCTCCGCCAGTGGCGAGAATGAGATAGCGGAAGCCGTAGAGGCCTTTGCCGAGGTCGGCGGTGTCGAGATGGAAGTGGCGATGGATAAGAGGTGACTCCGACGGGTGATAGGGGACGATGGGCTTGGAGCGTGCGCGGAACTGACAAGCGTTGCACGAGCGGACGAAGTACGCGATGTCGAGGTACATGCTGGGCCAGAAGAAACGTTCCGAGAGCTTCTTGTACGTTCCGTCGCGTCCTCGGTGACCGGCGTCGTTGTGCGCTGCGGCGATGAGCTCTTTGCGTCTAGAAGGATCAGTAACAACACGCCGAGGCATATGGATCTCGTGAATGCGATAGAGAACCTCCTCCCCGTCAGGGAGTACGACTCGCAAATAGTGCTTAGTTGACTTCTTGAACGCCTCGCGCTTCTTAGCGGAATCGTAAACGCGATGGTCTAAGTGACCGTCCTGCAGAAAGCGGCGCACTAGAGTCCAATATTCATCTCCATCAAAAGAACGAGTGCCATGGCGATGCGCGAGATCGCTTGTACGGCCGCAATCATCTGGTGAGAAGTCGTCGTGCCCGCGTCGACCAACGCGAACCTGTCTTAGCGAAGGCTTGTAGCCCTGACCAGGAGGCGGAGCCTTCAGCTCGTTCTCGGCTGGTAGACCAAAGTCATCTCGCATCACGATATCCTCATCGACGTGAGCGGAAGCAGCGGAAAGACGGAGACTGAGGTCTTCACGCCACTGATCGGATGGGAAAGAAGGAAAGATAGAGTAGGCGCACCTATGCCCGTAGCGAGTGTTGCTCGCAGTGTTGCCGAAAGACTTGGGGTGGTGGAAGGGATCCCCGCTGCTGACCTCGTGTAGGATGGCGTTCAATTCGCTCATTGAGAGGCGATCGGGCGCGCGCGGATGGAAGACTGAAGCAGGACGGTAAGTAACAACAGGGAAAGTCATCAACTCACCATTAACGCTGTGGGTGACAACCTCTTCGCGTTCTACACGAGTCATGAACTCGTTGCCGGCGTAGGACAAGTCGTCGACGTTCCGAAGGAGACCTGCATGAAACGGCGAAGGGTTCTCCGCCGTCGCCTGCTGGGAGAGCGGAACGGGAACATCTGGATCTTCACGGTAGTAGCGTCCTCCAGCCTTGAAGTAGGCGTCGAGATAGCCGTGCCATACGACTTCGCCATCGCGGACGTTGCTATCAAAGGGAAAGTTAGCGCGACCATGCAGAAAGGCGGGCTTATCTCTGTAGAACAGGTTTGTGTGCTCTTCGATGCGCTGGGCCTTGAGCGAGAAGAACTCCACTGGTTCTACGATAGGATATTGACTCGTAACGTTCCCGTCTTCGGTGAAGGCATCCTTGTCCACACCAACGCACGGCATGCTGACGAAAGCCTCGTAGCGGAATAGACGGTGAATAGCAAGGGAAGAGGGAAGATCAGCGTAGGGATCGTGAGCGCGAGCGGCGTACCCAATATACGAGTCAATCCAATCGTCGCCGTCGGACTCGTCGGAGTCGTCTTCTCCGGGACGCTTTCTAGAAAGCCCGTCTTGGACGAGGAAGCGGGTGGCAGGGACGTGCTGAAGCTGGAAGTCAAAGAGTTGGACGTATGAGATCCAGCGCGTCATCGGCGCATTTGGCAGATCGGGGTTCTTCAACATCTGTTCCAAGTACTTGGCGTCGACCTCGAGCCGAAAATGGAGACCCCAGATGCGCTGCCGACATTCTTTGATAGCGCGAAACACGCCATAGAGCTCAACCTTGGGCTGTGAGTACCGAGATTCCGGCGCAGAGTAAGTACAAGAGCCAAAAAGCGCAGGGTGCTTATCTATCTCGCGATACTGATATAGTACCCATCCGGCGCCGTGCTTGGACGAGTCGACGGCGAGTACGACGAGGCCGTGATCGCAAGTACGGGGCGGCGGGCGGATGCGCTTTGCGAGCTCGTAGTCAATGATGATGAGGACCGGTGCTTCGGAGACCAGCTTCTTCAACGCGTCCATAGCTTGTCGAGCAGCCTGGTCGAACGTGAAAGAATCGTCAGATTTTCGGCAGAGAACAGTGAGAGGCTTAGCGATCAGCGAGAATCCTTTGATCCAACGTCGTCCAACTCCAGCGGTGCCAAGGAAGCCGCGAACTTCTGTGACGTTCTCGCAATATGGCCATTTGAGGATCTTGCTGGCGATTCCGTGATTGAGATGCCATCCGCGTGCTGATACTGTCGATCCGACGATCTCCAGTTCCGGGGTGGCGACGATTAGCTTCGCCCCCGAAGCCGTAAAGCCGGAAGTCTCTAGACGAAGCAAAACACGGTCAAATGTAGTGAAGTACTCATAGACGAACCTTCGTATCCCAGGATTCTCGGGTATGGGTGCGTCATCGTAGCTTGACCGCGGGCCCTTGATGCCAACATCGTCGACGAAGGGATCCGCGTGATGAGGGATGTCTTCTTCTAGAACGTGCCTCGTATCCCGAATGAATTCAGGAACGGAGTTGCAGAAGCCTTGAGGGAGACAGCATAAACGCTTCGGACCTGCGGGAGAATCGAAGGTAGTAAGGTCACGAGAACCTTCCGCCAGAATGCGAGCATCATATCCTGCAAATAAATCAGCCAGACCGTAGATGTGGCGACCGACGAACCCTTCAGCGAAGTCGTCAACACGTGGAGGCAAAGCGGAATCACGGATAGTGACAGCGTTGAGTTTCTGGAGGTCGTGAACGATGCGCAACGCGCCGTTCTTCTTCATGACAGGGAAGATCGGGGCTCGATATGATGCCGACGAATACTCGTATCGCCCGGCGTCGGTGAGTTTCTTGATGATTTCGAAGACCTGTGGGCGAATAGCATCAGGAATGCGTATGGGACGTTCAATCCAAGGAGTATGCTCGATGACAGGGATCTCGTAGTCAGGGAAGTACTCTCTCTTCAGTGTACCGCGTTCCTCATCGGTCCACGCGATAGCGTTTTGACGGCGAGTGAGTACGGCAACAGCGAGATCGAGTTCGGGGTCGGTGAGAAAGTCGGTGGGAATGCGAGACAAGAGCTCGTCGAGGCGCTCTTGTGTAAGACGAGTCGAAGGTTGGAAGGCGGAACGCGGAGGTGGCTGCGTTGGCAGCGGACTGGGTGTCGCTATGATGACGGGCTTGAGACGTTGTGCAGACGGATTGGGCATGTACGTAGGGACGGGTCGGACTTTGAGATGAACGGGCTTGTATTTCTTGGCGCCGTATGCGGAGGCGAGATACTGTGAAGAGAAAGCGCGAGCAAGCCAGAGAGGAGACGAAATGAAACTGGACGAACTGAGAGCCGGGTCTGGGGGTGTGTTTGCAGTAGACGAGTATGCTATGAGACGGAGAAGTGGATCAAAGGACTGAGGCGGCGATCTGGAAATAGCAGCGACGAGATCATCAAAAGAATATGAGAAAGGGACTTCACCGATAGCAGCGTATAACGCGTTTCCGAGTCGAGGCGTTGGGAACGTACGCTCTGAAGACAGAGACGACTCGGGCCGTACGTTCTGCTTCAAAAACCCGGAGTGCGCGGTTTGATGGGATTGAGGGACGAGGTGTTGCGATAGGTACGAGAGCCCGTCACTTCGACTGCGACAGACTTCCCGGTCTTGCTACCATCGGGCCAAACCTCTAAGATCGTCTGGGGAGAATCACGGGTATAATCAATGCGTGCAGAGAACCACTGGAGCCAAGGCTGTCCGAAGACGCCATCAAACTGCCCCATCTCGTCGGGCGTAACAAAGACATGGTGATCGAAGCGCATCCCACCAATCCTGATGGGTGCATCGCGACAACAACCTAACAATTGGACAGGCTCACCGGCTATACCCTTGAGAGACCACCGACCACCGTCTTCTTCCATCGCCACGCCGCTCTGCTCCCAGGCGCGACGCGTGATGAGGTTGAGCTCGGAGCCCGTGTCGACCAAGAAGATGAGCTTCTCCGTGCCGAACTCGAGGGTGATAGTACCCGTCGCCATAGCGAAGAACTTCTTGGGACCGATCGCCAGCGCAAAGGCATACTTCTCAATGACATCGCCGACGTCTTCAGTCGCCGGGTCGTACGTGATGAGGGCGGTGTGCGTCGTAGTGTTGTCGTCTTCATCCTCCGCGTCTTCAACGGTGGCCATGTTCGAGTTCCCTACCTCGCGCCGCGTCTTCGTGAGCGCAGAGAAGCGCTTCTGCAACTCGGGCGACATAGCGATCACTTCCTTGAGAGGTAGAGTGACCTTCGTGTTGAGAATAGACTCCTGGACGTGATCAGCAGACACCTCGTCCTGAATATTAGACGTGAACCGAACGGAAGACTTAGCGTGAGTGCGCTCGTTGCGCTTCTCCTTCTCGCGCGTGCGCCAGCCCTCTTCAGTGTTCATCGGCGGAGGGTGAGCTTGGATACGTGTCCGCGGCTCGTCGTTGGAGACGGGATCGAGTCGAGTCGGCTTGGCGGGAGGCTGGATGCGGATCGTTGGAACGTCGGAGGCGTCCTTGGTGTGGATATGCTCGTAGCGCTGCTTCTGGACCTCTGGAGGCGGCGACTTGTTGTTCGCGCGAGCCTGAGCTCGAGTCTGGACCGGGAACGAGTAGACGTCTTCCGCTGATGCGGCATACGCGTTGCCCTGTAAAAGCTGCACTCCGTCACGGCATAGACTAACAGCATGAGCAGAAGCGAGATGAGGGGGCGTATCTCTAGCGTTACTACCATCCCTCTTCAAGGCGAGTTGCGCGCGGATGATGCGGAGGAGACCACCTTGCCCGATGGCGACGTTCGGCAGAGGTGATTCGTCGGCCCAGACGACCATACCCGTCAAAGGGTGAAATCGCAGGACACCTTCCTCTAGGAGTCGCTTGGTCTCAGGGCAGCTACGGATGGTGTGGTCGGAGCCGAATCCCTTGGGTTGATCGCACATATAGCAGCGGTCCTTGTTGAGAGGCGGTCCAGACGAGGATCCCTGTTGGAAAGGGTTTGGCGACGAGTTGCGCTTGTAGGACATTTGATCGCGAGAGAGCGGTGCAGCTTGATAGATGTTGGGTGCCGACGGGGTGTGTATAGCCTGGCTGAGCTGCGAAACCTGAAGAGTCAGTTCACGGAGACGCTCCTCCATACCATTCGCTTGCGGGCTGGGGGTCTGCGGAAGAGACGAAGGATTCAGCGCGTCGCGGATCTTCTGGAGCTTACCAGCGAGATGGTTGATCGGCGCCATGAGCGGGTCGTCTTGCGCGCTGAGGCTGAGCCTCTGTTCCAGTTGCACGATCTGGTCTTTGAGAGCGCGGAGTTGCGTGTTCTCCGCTTCGGCAGCAGTCAATCGCCATAGACGGTCTGCGAGCTGATCTACGCTGTCGGATGTCTTGTCCTTCTTCTTGCTATGGCGGCCCTTCTTGTCCTTCTTCTTCTTATCGAGGCTAGCAAAAGACGAATCAGTGTCCGAGTCAGAGGGGGACTCATCTGAGTCCGCGTCGTCCGAGTCGTCGGAACCTAAACCACGTAGAATACGCCGGATATTGTCCACAGAGTCGATGTCTTCGCCGTTGAAATGAACGCGCAAGATCTTGATGACCGAGGACATTGCGGGAGGCTTCGTGACTAGGAGGGAAAACCCAACTTCCGTCTCGACCTTGGGGCGAATCAACTTCTTCAAGTCCACCGGGAGACCAGCCCAGTACCACGTGTTGACCTGGTCTGCGGTAACGATGCCTTCTTTCTCCATGGAACCTAGACGAGTGAGGAACTTCTGATTATACTTATCTAGCGTCTTCGCTGACCGCACCATCTTGTGCTCGGAAGCTTGCTGTACGAAAGAGATCAAGTCCATCATGGTAGTACGAGCCGTGTGCTCACCGCCTTGGAACAGAGACAACATCTTCTTCTTGGCGGCGCCCCAGTCGTTGCCGTTGATTTCGGCATCGTGCATGATGGCCTTGCGAATGCTGCTGGACGAATACTTGGTAATGTTCTTAGTCATATCGTTGAGCGCGATTCCGGCGGACTTGGCGAGGGACTCGAGCGTGTCGAGGTACTCGGTGACATCCTCGCCATCGAATCTAGGTGCGGACTTGCTCTTGCGAAGCGGAAGGGGCGTGAGGATGGTCGACATTGCAGGTGCTGGTTGCTGAAACGGAGGCGGAATCCAAGAGGGTGCGGACTGAGCTGGAGGCGGGACGTTGCTGACGGCGAGAGTTGGATGCGAAGCTTGACGGCGATGGGTGCTAGAGCCTGCGATGGGCTGATAGCGCGGGTTTGCTGAAGACGGCGGGGCGAAGAGAGTTGCGAGAGACCGTTCGGGATCTGGATCAGAAGGAGGAAGTGAGAGACGACGAGCACGAGGATACGGAAGGGGACGATCTGCAGAAAGCTGAGGGAGACCTGGAAGACTGAACGAGAATTGAGGAACTTGAGGAACGGCAGAAGTCGGCGAAGCTTGAGACGAGCCTGCGATCGGCGAAAGAGTTGAAGGCTGCGAAAGTTGCGATGTCGAAGGACCTGGTCGTGACGGAGTGGGCGTTGAAGCGATAGCCGGAGCCTTCGCTTTCGCTTTCTTGGGTGCGGCGGGAACCTTGGACGTGGATGCTGTTGGTTGACGAAGGCGAGGGGTCGAGAGCGATGGCGAAGCCTTGGTAGCGGCCTCTTGAAGGGCTTTCTTGCGAGCGAGCTCTTCGCGGTCGCGAAGATTGGGAGCCAGGGTACACGAGCCTACGGAAAACCTTACCCCCTGCGGTGGTCACCACTTGTGGAAGCGGCGACTGGAGAAGGGCGCGGAGCGTGCTAGGCTCGCGCTGGTTATGGACAAAGAAGAAAAGAAACAGAAAAGCGGAGGGATCGGGGAGTGCACAAGGCAGAAGGGGTGGTTGTATGCGGGGCCAAAGAGGGAAGAGGAGGGTGGTACGGCGATAGGGGTAAGGTAGTAGGACGAGTACAGGCTCAGAAGAATAAACAGAACGACGCGTTTGACAAACGTATCGTCTGAGTGTGGCGAAACACGCTTTCGCGTATGAAAGGAGAAAGGGAAGAGACGGCGACTGCGGCGCGCGCGTTCGACAAACGCGTTGCTACGACGAGAGTAATCAGCTAACCGGCAATACGAGAGTGGTACTTATCGATGATACGACGCGTCCGTCGCTACGAGACTGATAATACGGCGAAGCGGCGGCGGGGACGACGGGCGGGCACGCGAACTCGTCCGACGACGAGCGACTAGAGAAAAGGGCGGGGGAAAGGAACTTGCTCCATTCGAGAGGCGGGAGGTCGCCTTATATACAACGCGCATACCCTCTGCCCGTGCTCGCGGGTGGTATGATGTCATGAACGCGTGAAGAAGACAGAAGACGTGAAGAAACAATCGGGAACGACGAAAAAGGAAGGTGGTAGAAGACAGGATATGTAGAACATAAAATAGAAACATAAGGGAGAGAAAACATACGAAATCGTTCTTTCCATCGCATTCTAGTGTCCATCCGAGTCGCAAAAAGAGAAGTAAGGCATCGTGCCGTCAGGGAATGAACGGGGAGAGGGAGGGAGGACTTCGCGGGTCGAGCGCGTGCATCCGAGGCGAAGACGAAGTCGACCGGCCCCCACGATCGGGCCTCGGGCACTGCAGCTGTTCCGATGCGAAAGTCGTCCAGTCCGTGCGCGTCCAGACCGTCGGGAGGGATGTATTCTTGCGAGTAGAAGGAGGGTAGGGAGGGGAATGGTGATGAAAAACCGAGAACTTGCAGGGCCAGTCCAGAGCGAAATCGTACGGAGTCCACAGCGAGAGATAGCGAAAAGAAAAGAAGAAAGAGAGCGTCCAGAGAGTAAGAAATGATCAACCCGATATCCTCCAAGCCTTCGACGCGTGCTTGAGCCCGAGCGGCGCGTTGATAGAGAGTTGGTGGTCGCCGAGGTCGTCGAGCTGCGTATAGGGATTCGACTGGGCGCTCGTTGTATGCCCCAATTTGGCAGTCTTGACTTTGCTCTGTGATACGGTGCGTTACGCCTCTGCGGAAGAAATCAGCGAGAAATAAAATAGCGAGCTTTTCTACGGTACAAGTACATGCGTGAAACAGGCGAAAAAACTACGCTAGCGGCCGCTCATCCCTTCTACACCGTCAACCGCTACCGCAAAACCTTCTTGATCCGAGACCTTGAGAGGCCTCGACACAAGAGCACTTAGAAAGGTGGCAAAAGAGGTGAGAGTCGCGTTCGTTTTGCCTCCGCCTCGTTCTGATTTTGACCTAGGAGGCTAGGACTATACAGGGCGTACACAACACGTCTCTTCGAAGCTTCATTTCATGATAGGACCCTTCGATCAGTATATATAAATCTTACATATGCAAACGAGACTGTCATAGTACCTCATCTTGTCATGCCAGTGGTTTCTTCGTAACTCAAAGAGGAGTGTGCGTATGTTGGTACCAATACATGCACTGTGTACAGTTCGCGCAGAACAGCTATGTAATCGGTTTGTCCCAGCTAGTCTGCTTTCTCTCAACCCCAACTACGTCCTATGCAATCTTATGCTTTCTGTAAGTTGAGCGGAACAAATACAGCCTCAGGGCGGTCTTCGCAATCCCAGACGTAAGTTGAGCAACCTTACGACCGTCATATATTCAGCGCATTCTTCCACTTCGATCCTCCCACCTCGCCAAGCACTCTCTCCACTTCTGCGTGCTCCAAATTCATTACTATCCGCCGCTCGTCTTCGCCCTTCTTCGTGATGGCAGCTCCCTCTTCACATAGCACGGCGCGCGAAGCAACGAGAGACTCCAATACCAACGCCAACTCTCCAGACGATGGCCTCCGCAGTGAGTCTTCGTCGCTTACGAGAATGTTGAGGTAGATCACATGTTGATGTTGCAGCTGCAGAAAAGGAGAGATCTAGATCAGCCGCGAAAGCACAATTACGGAGCTATGACAAACTCACGTCTCCCCATCGAATTTCCTCTACGCCTTCTTTCCTGATGCACTTCAGCATCGACGCAAGCATCAGTCGCTCATGAAAACTGAGATCTCGCAGATATGCGGCAGTGGGGCTGTTCTGCATGTCTTTGATGACTTGCTTCACGTCTTCTGTCCCAGCCGTCTTGCCGCGCGGCTGCACCAACTCGACAGTCCGCCTGGTAGTTGTAGAGATTCAGTAACGTGGACTGTGCGGAGACCGAGAAGGTACCAACCTACAGATGTCCAATACACGTCTTGCGTCGCCAGAGATGGACGACACCTTCATGGACGCGAACTTGATACCGTCGGGCGCAATGACATTCTTTGTATTCGCAGGTAGACCCTCCTTTGCACTCGCTAACCTCGCCTTCACGATCTGCTCCAGCTGCGGAGTCGTGTACGGCTGGAAGTTGATACGGGTCATGCCTGGACGCGGCAAGTGAGTGCTTGGGCAGAGAATCTGAGTCTAGACTGCACATACCCAATCTACTTCTCACTCGGCCAGTCATCACGCGCTCAGGAAGATCCATGGTATTAGCGACAGCGAGCACCACGAGCCTGGAGCCAACGAGGGTCGGCCAATTGAAGAAGTTGTATACGACATCTTGCTTCGTAGTCATGAGCTGATCCAATTCGTCCATGAGCACCACGCTATTTCAGGCATCAAAGTCAGAAAATTGACTGAACGAAGGCGAACATTCTTACCAAGCGTGCCCACTCGGCCCTGCTCCTCCCGAACTGAAGTATTTAGAGAGCTGCTTCAACGCCTCCTTGGAACTGATCTTGAGGTGACCATCTCTAGTGACGTCGTGACCAGAGACGGCTTCCCAAAGAAGACCATAAGCAGCTGAAGGTTCGGGTATTCGGAGGCCGTTTATCTCGACGTATGTGAACGGGTTTCCCTCCTGTACAGGAGTCAATCATCGGTACAAGCATATCAAAGGGTAAACATACATTCTGCTCAGCCATACGCTTCAACTCCCGCACGACGGCATGAACGGTCGCTGTCTTCCCCGTTCCTGGGACACCCGAGATATCTGAAGACCAGCAAATTTGTTCAGGATCATTTCAATTATCCAGGTAATGTGACTTACACACGCATCCACCACTCCCCTCCTCAACCAACTCCTCCACCGATCGCAGCACCTTTCCGTACTCCTCATCTCTGCACGGCAATGCCTCCGGTCTCGACGCAACATGCAG
>RWJN01000213.1:11484-51721 GCA_004332605.1 Steccherinum ochraceum
ACGACGTCGGCGTGGGGTAGAGGGGGCGCGTTTGCGCTTGCGAGAGGGAGTTCTGGGAACGGCGGGGACATTCTCCTCCTCTTCCTCTTCTTCGGTTGCGTCTGCTTTCTCTTCATCACTCTCATCCGACGGAGCATCTGCATTCTTGTACTCCCCATCATCTAGACCTGACTGCTCGTCCTCTTCGTCGCCCTCTTCTGGGATCGCTCGCAGGATCCGCTGCCGCTTCCTCGGGGTCTTGGGTAGAGTATCGTCTGGGGAGACATTCCACTGATCGACATTACCCCAGTCAGACGGTGTAGACAGAGCGTGCTTCCGATGCGCGTCCCACGCGAACGAGTAGTACAGGCCACGTACGGCGTGGATGGCTGATCTGCAGCAGAACGTCCGCTGATCTTCGAACGGAGAGTCGGGAACTTCGAATGCTAGTGATTTTTCGACTAGTGAGCTAGTAGAGGGTGCTGAGGCGTCCGACAGGGCGTGCACGAAGCAGTGATCTAGAACGGCAGATGTTGAAATGACGGCGGTGGAGTCCAGACTGTAGTAGACTTCATTCTGTAACCAGAGATCTTCTCAGTACGACGAACAAAGAAGATACCAGGTATCACACACCTCGTAATACGACCTCTTCGCACGAACAGCAGGCAGTTCGGATGGCTGCACGAACCAGTGAATCTTCAAGTGCACCGTTCCGTCCACACCCTCGCCCTCGACCGTCCAGATCGCCGCAATGACGGCCACACTTGGCTCTCTCACACTAGCCACTCTGACCGTATCCCCAACTTTATACACTTGCTCGCTTCCACCAGGTATCTCCAAGCTAACGCGTGCTCTCCGCAGACTCGCTTTCCCGTACGTCCTCACTGGGGCCCTCCGCTTGGTAGACGTTGGAAGACCGGACGGATTGACGGAGTACGTTTCGTGAAAACGCGTCTGCAAGTCTTCCAGGTCTATCTTCTTTGCCCTGAGTAGCTCCAGTTCACCATCCAGAAGGTCGTCGGGGACAGTGGGACGCGTGTATACTGCGTCGGAGAGGACAGTGGAGGCCAAGGCTGTTGTAGTGACGCGTTGTTCGGCGACGATGGGTTGGCCACGTTTAGAACGACGCCGAGGCGTAAGCGGAATGTCTGGTATGGCCATCTGGTGAGTTGGGCGAGAGATTTGTGGAGAAACAGAAGACGTAGTGATGGGAGGCTTCCAAGTATGGGCATTGGCCTGGGAAGCGCTGATACCCACGTGATGCAGGCACGCCACAGTTGGAATTTGAAACTTGACTAAGATGTATCTCAGGCATTTCATCCGCACCTGTCAGTTCCTGCATATCCTACTTTTTGACACGTTCTGAGCTCTGTGTCTAGTTCGCGGATCCAAGGGCCGAACACCAATCCCCTCAGAGCATCCTTCAAGACCATCATTCGATACCACTCAGCAGGAAACCTTCGCGACGTTGAAAGAGGTGCCTCAGAACCATGCCCATGCAAAAGCCAGCGTCTGTGAACCATACTTCCTGTGTGCTTGACCGGTTCATACTAACTACCTTACCACCAGGCTCTCGTTCGAGATGGCTTTCGATGCATGGTCACAGCCACATTCGACATGGAAAGTGTTCGACTATCACCAGAGGTTCGCCGCATGTGGAAGTCATCCGGAGTACCAATCCAAGAAACACAATGCTGTCACATATTTGCCGAGTCCACCAACTCGGGATTCAATGATCCGAATGTGCGCATAATTGGATTTCGCTCTAAGACCCTTTTGGAGCGTACAGCGTATCTGAACGTGGCTTTGTCCTTCACAGAAAAAAGAGTATGCCGCGACGGCTTGGACTATCATTCATCGTTTCGGACACCCAGATATCAGAGACGAGATCCAGAATAACGCCCATTCCCTCAAGAATGTCCTCACTTTGGCCACTTCGTTGCACTCTCTGTTTGATGGATTGAACCTGTGGTTTGAATCATCGAAGGTAAAATGAACTCGTCTACTTTTGAGAATCCTAGAGACCGTACTGACTTGTGCGCGCAGACCACTCCGGACGAATATTCCGTTTGCCTTAGCGATGAAGAATTGAGGGAAGGGTTAGGCGTTCCAAATACCGTGCGGTTCCGTTCACATAGGGAAGGGCTAGAGCTTCCCTCCAAGTGGTACCTGGATCTCCACGCCGTATGCTGCAAGCTAGCGAAGATGTCTGGTGCGGCGGCATACTTGGATCAGTTGGATGAAGACAGGGACCGGTATGACTTTGTACCGCCCGACGAAATGTTCGCAGATGTCTTGACTGCTCGTTTACATGATATTGGGGGCACAGCTCCGTATGTGCCCACGTACGCCTGATGGAGTGGCTTCTGTTCGAGTTTTGACCGTATAGGTTGAGTCTAGCATTACTGGAGATAGATGGATACTATGTACATGCGTACCACACGCGCTCACTGGTCCGTATGCCTGACATCGTGTGTCCTACGTACTGACAGTAGTCCAGTATACGACATGGCCAGACATCAACCCCTTTGAGTTACTGTATGGCCGCGGTCGACTACGCATAGGTACCTCGGATACGGGCTTGGTGTGGTCGGGAAGATGTCGGTTATGGGACGGGCTGGTCTCCCAGTTCTACTGGGAAGGTGAGTCTTGACTGTATCTTCATCGTAGTCTGTCCTCCTTGACTGTATCTTCATCGTAGTCTGTCCTCCCATCCTCATATTGCGTCCTGGCAGTGGTCACGCGCTATCATGTCGAAGCTGCCTTCGCAGATCTCAGTCGCGCGGACAGTTACAGGTACGTAGATCCTCACTCTTCTTCACGATCTTACGAGCGTTCTGTGCTCACGATCTTCGGTGCAAAGCTCTCGTTCCGGCTCGTCATCAACTGCGTTCCCATGTCGACGTGGGGTAGAGGGAGCGCGTTTGTGCTTGCGGGAGGGCACTTCGGGGAACAGCCGGGACATCTCCTCTTCTTCCTCTTCCTCGGTGTCGTCCGCTTTCTCTTCATCGTGACTCTCATCTGACGGAGCATCTGCTAGTACTAGATGCAGCACCCACTAGTACCCGCGACATTCAAGTACTCGTTGCGGTTTGCTCTTCTACAGCTCGTTTCGCAACGTAAAGCGGGTACTTGTCTCGTCACACACACCTAAAAGAGGCTCATGTCCGTCCATGACGTGCACTGAGTCAGTCCGCCACAATTTACAAACGCTGGACGCGATCACGTGCTACGCGTTTTGAGTGAGCAGCGCCTATGCGACCGCCGCGTAAACATCCCAGTGGGACCTCCAAGGACGCTCGTACGGACAAGATATTGTAAGCATGTGAGTATTTTTGATTCACCTCCAATGATGCTCAACTCGATTTGTACAGTCACAAATCGTAACAGGTGCCACTGCGTCAGGCGGACGTGGACAAATCCGGACTCACGGAACAGTGCCATGGAGATTATGCAAAGCCCGAGCAGCTGCAAACGTTTCGTCGGGCGATACAAAGTCGCACCGGTCCCTATCTTCACCTCATTGACCCAGATATCTCGTTGCACAAGATATCTGTGCTAGCGTGCAGCAACCGGCGTGGAGGCCCAGGACCCCTTAGAGGGAGGCTCAGCCTGGCTTCAAATCGGACTGGCCGTCGCTCAGGTTCGTGTCTTCCGTCATTCACAAAAATCCGAATCATCTCCCCTCAGCTTCGGGCAGAATACATGCTTTAGATGACCGCAAGTGTCCATTTTTGTTGCTTTGAAAAGAAACGACGGGTCGGACTTTCGAAACGTCGTCGACGTGGTACGTCTTGAGTCTTGCATTCGTAAGTTTTTACTGAGGCTTACTCGTCTCCAGAAGTGATGACGGCTTGTCGAAATGCAATGCACCATTTTCTAGCTACCGGAACAGACGAAAGCTCAGCGGCACTGCGTATCCTAGATGCAGCCCCACGAGTACCCGCGATATCCTAGTACTCGTTGCGGTTTGCTCTTCTACAGCTCGATACGCAACGTAAAGCGGGTACTTGTCTGGTCACGCACACCTGACCCAATCGATGACGTGCACTGAATTAGTCTGTAGGGGATGCGTACTTACTCACAACCCCGGCACAAGTCGTAATGGCGCAGGCTTCTGCGGGACGGCCGATGGGATTACTTCCGAGTCGGGTCCTAGTAAGAACTGCTCATTGGGCTGAGACATAGAGACGCGTAGCATGAGGACCTTAAATATGGAGGAAAAGAGGACTTGCAGTCTGCAGACACTCTTGAGCACCACAGAGCCCATTGGTCTTCCGAACTCTTCTCAGCACGCACCAATCTCACTCTCACTCTCTCAGCAATGCGTTTCTTCACCACCGTCCTTCTGGCCACTCTGGCTTCCACCGTTCCATCTCTCGCTGCTAGTATTGGCAGGTTCGTCGTCATCTCATTGCTGAGGCCGCTGAGGACTCACAATTGACCGGTCAACTTCTATTTTCCAGTGTTGGCCTTGCTTCTCGGGGCGACCCCGACTGGCGTCGCGACAGTACCCTTGCCTTGCCTCTCGGGGCGACCCCGATTGGCGGCGCGATAGTACTCTTGCCTCGCGCAATGACCCCGACTGGCGTCGCGACAGTACCCTTGCTGCTCGCAATGACCCTGATTGGAGGCGTGAAATCGACCGTCGTCAAGTAGGCGTTGAGGGTGTAGGGCAGATTGACCCTAGCAATCCCTNNCTTCCACCCAAAGTTACCGGGCATGCAATGCGGTGAGTCCTTCAAGATCACTCGCGTAACCTCCTCCGATTCTGACGATAACCGACCTCAGCTACGATCCACTGACACTGGTGGGTATAAATGGCGTTGGTGGCATCGGTGACTAGAGTCTCAACACTCTAGAGGTGGTGTATGGTTAGAGGTTCTATTTTCGGCGGCTCAGCTGTTGTTGTTGTGATTCAGTCTACGCAGTCTCTTCTTACTACTAGTACCGTTTTGCATCTTCTTCATTACCCAGTCATTACTGAAGTCTGTCGACGAATCAGATGTTACTTTCTCCTTATTGAAGCCTCGACGTCACTAAGGACAGTCTGATCACTTTGACGATTGCAGGAAAAGTATTGGGGGATATAACTCGGCTAATCTCGTGGGCTTATATAGTGGGGCAACGTTGCTGAGAAGCACTTCGAACGTCCTCATCTGCCGTTGTCTGGTTCAATTATCACAAGTCCAATCGCATAAGCCTCAGGATTGACCGAGTCGCGACGTGCCCAGCCGTTGCATGTTCGCATCCGAGAGCACATGTAGTTTTCACGCTCGCTGTTGAAGTAATGGCATAATAGTCTATTGCCACAATGTCCCTATTCACAAAAATGCTACACAATGTAATGGTGGGATAGTAGAATCCTAACGAGTTCAACTACGAGATATCGATTGAAATAACAATACATAGCCTCGAAACCACGATACGGGTGATTTTGGGCCTGTGGTATAGAGGAGAGAGACAGATAGGATCGAGGCGAGGATGAAGAGGTGATGCTAGCAATACAGTTGGGTTGTCATGAGCCGTTAAAAAGTCTGCGAGAGGGATTAAAGGTGTGTGGACCCCGCGGAGAGCGATAAGGTAAAAGGAGCGGTTGGTATCCGAATGAGAAGGAATGAGGTGGAAACTTAAACCATGTCAACGGAATGGCGAACGGAATCGACGGAGGAAGGGAGCTCGACTGACGGCGCAGGACGCTGAGCCTCCACGTCTACATCATGATGGTGTGACGATGTCGGAGAAGCAGGAATAGGCGAGACAGCCCCCGAAAGCCTATGCACAGACGCAACATCATGTGCTGGCTCAGGCATCGCGATCTCCGGAAGCGAAGGCAAGTCTGCCTCCATCCACGGCTCGCGCTTTTTATCGTCGTGTACGCTGGGTTTCTCGTCGATGGGAGTTGGGAGGAAGGTGCTGGAGCCCGCGGTGGAGTCGGAAGGCGAGTACGGCGCAGCTTTCTCATCGTCAAACCCAAACTCGCCAACAGAGATGGCAGTGGAGAGGCGGTCGGAGAAGGAGAAAAGAGAGTCGTGCTTGGAGCGGTTGCGTTGGATGAACGTTGGGATGGTGACGCGACCGAAGCCAGAAGAAGTCATCTTGTTGGAGCCAGTCGCACTGAAAGGTGATAACGTCAGTCGAGTCCCAACGTAGTCGGGTTGTAAAGTCACGTACGTGAACGCGGTTCCAGAGCCCATAGAAGTGGAGATGCCGAACGTCTTGAAGACAGACACGTAGGCACTGCGATAATGCCTCCTCGCCTCCTCCGCAAATCCGAAGATCATGAAGAACGTAAGAGCGCAACCGATGTTCAGCCAAAGGATCTGCGAGAAGCTGCTGTGCGCGAGGGGGATGTTCTGCCATTCTCCGATGGGGTATTGCCTGACACGGTCGAATCCCTGGTGCAGATCCGCAAGGCCAGCGTACGGGTATTGAATACCGTTATGTACGGCGACCCAAGTGGCGAAAGGGACTGTGCAGAGGGCTTCGATGCAGGCCATGGCCATGAGACGGAAGTAGCGGTTGAAGGTGAGGTTGCTGTTGGAAGCGAGGAGCTCGCTGAATTCCTTGCGGCGTCTTGAAAACGCGATGAGTGTCCTCACTGAAGCAAAATACAAGTCAGCTCTCTCCGTTTCCCCTTCCACCCCGTAGACGAAAGACATACCTGAGTAAGCAGCGGAGAACAGACCAATGACGATCGGCCAAACAGCAGATAAGAGTTGGTAGACGTAGGTGGAGGGGGTGGCGGGCAAGCATCCAAAGCCTTCGTAGATGTCGAAACGATGACCTTGGACGAACCAGACTGGACGAAAAGACGTCAGAAAGAGATGTTCAGTCCAATATGAAGATTGGACTCACAGATAATCAATTGGGCGATGGGCAGACCGAGTCCGATGGCGAGATCGATGCCGACAGAGCGCATTTTGTCTCGACGAGAGCCGTGGACGGTCGTACCCGTAGTAATCATGCACAACCGGCGCGCGATGATAAGACCGGCTGCCACAGAACCAACGCGAGCCATGAAGTTGAACCGGATGACTGAGGAGAAGAGAATCAAAACGCGTCGGGAGGCTGGGATACAACAAGACTCACTGATATCACACCACACCGGAGCCAAGTTCACTGCGTTGTCCCACCACACAATCAGGTTGATGAACTGGATAAGACACGATGTGCCGATCCAGAAGATGTACAAGACGCAACCAACATTCCAGGCTGTAAGAGTGATGCGATGTTAATGAATTGGAGAAGTATAGAGCAGATGATGCAGCGTACCTTCGAAGTGCCATGCGAGAGGGATATAGCAAAGGATAAACCCGAGGAGACTGAACGCAGCGGCAGCACCAGCTTCGCCATGCCAGGCGCGGACGAATGAAGTCATGTTGATGATCTAAACCCTCTTGATGTAGAATGGAATGAGGCGGACTGGTTCTACGAAAACAATTGCCTGCGCAATTGTCTTTGGTCGAAAGAAGTGTGTGGGAGGGGTGGCGAACGAGCAAAGACAATAAGAAACAGGATGCGCGGGTTTTTGAAGGGATGGGTGATGTGCGCACCTTGTGGACCATTTTGGACGGTCGTTTGTCTGAGACTTGAGAAATCGTATGGAGGGAAAGCCTGATGTCCCTCTTCATCCTGCGAAGAATACAAGCGAAGACGTCTTGAACATATTTGGACGTTGGCTTGACAGTTCCTCTTCGAGCACATCCCTTTGTGTCCGATATAGCAAGGCACGTTGCGAGAATGAAAAATCGCCTTATATGGGAGGAAAACGAGATGATCATTGATGGCCGGAGAAACCGGCGGTAGATTGCCGGGGTACAAACTGCTAGCCCGAAAAGACATTGTCAAAGAGTCGTCCGAGTTGGGCGACGCTGGGCAACATGGACATGCCGTCACATGAGGGATGGAGAGTAAAGATAACGAGGCAGCTGGAGGGTGGGGAACTTGTGCAGGAAAGAGGGAGAAGGCTTGGGAGGAAGACAAGGGACCCTGAGCTGGCTCTAGGCGAGTCGACGGCGCCAGGAAAGAATGAGGTTGTCTCCCCTAGGCAGGACTATGAAAGTGACCCTGAGACAAGTCGCGGGTCACTATGTAATAACGGGAAACGTTGTACTCCTCAACGAGATACAAAGGTGCAAGAGTTTGGCGTCGGTAGGGAAACAAACACAAGAGTGCCAAAACCTTGAAGGAGAGAGAGCAGGAGAACAAGAGCAATGTAGCAACGCGCACTCTGGTCGGACAAGGCGCGCCGACTCGGCGTTCGCAACTTGCAGCGTCGACGAGCGAGGTTCCGCGGCGCAAATTGGAAGGGAGTTAGATGACCAGAACGAGGATGGCGAGGAGACGAGAGAAGAGGAAAGCAAGGAGGCGAGTGGCTCGAAACACGATGGCAACAGCGTATTTGTATCGTGACGTGACACAATCCCAATTGTCTTTCGGTTGTCACCCATCACCGCATCACCATCATCGGCGTCACAGAGCGTCGGGTCACGCAGGCGTTCCTTCCGCAACCATCTCTGTCAGCGTCTCTACCTCCGATCCCTGTGCTCTGGACGTGGACAAGGACGCTGCTTTCAGCTACAGATATAAGGAACAACGTAAGTTGAGCCGCCGAGTCTTTTTCCCGCTCTTATCGAAAGCCAAAATGCTAATAACATCGTATTGTCCGAAGAAGCATGGCATTAAGGATCGGATACGGTCAGCGCACATCAGGCTCAGTCGTAGACCACATCCTAACCTTCAATTTTGCGGGTTTGTTCGTGGCGTACAGTCCGTGAACACTTCTCGTCACCACTCTTGCAATTTGCCGAGCAGGACAACGGCAAGACATTCGTGCTTGTCGAATGCCCAAGTACGTGTTAACCTACCACGCATACGTCATCCATACCCAACTGATCTTTGCTCGTTCTATAGGTGGGACCGGACAACTCATCTCCAGGCTCACGAACGATGAGATCGACGTCGCAATGTGAGATGCCTCCTGGCACGCGCTGAGTTCCACCTCCTAAACCACCATGTCCATACAGCGCGTTAACGGATCCGCTGATCTCTGGTATCGCGAAAGGCTCAACGGCTTACAAACTCGTTGGGAGTTATGTTACGACCCCGCTTAACTGGTGAGATCTGTCCTCGCATACGTTTCTGTGTAATTAGCCCTCGTCTGACCCGCTACTTATCTCGTCTAGGGCGGTCATCACGGGTCCGAAAACCGCGTTCAAGAACATATCTGACCTACAGAACACCTCTTTGGGCATCTCACGCTTGGGCAGGTCTGTCTTCTTGTCCTCTTTTGGATTTTTCATCCGTATACGCGCTGACGCACATACTTAAAAGTGGAAGTCAAACTATGGCGTATGTGATGGCTCTCCAAAACGGCTGGCCAACCGATAAGCTGGATTTCAAGAGTGCGTCTCCCTCTTTTCACGATACGTATATACATCCTGTCTGAAATATTGATTTCTGTTCCAGTCAACAACGACATTCACGGCCTGATCGCGTCCGTGAACGACGGCTCCACCAGCGCGTTCATGTGGGAGTGGTTCACGACCAAGCCATGGGTCGACTCTGGCGAAGCTCGTTTCGTACGCACTCCTCCTCGTCCCGCTCGTCACTCGTCCATCTCACACCATCGATCGACAGATCGGCTCGGTGCCTACTCCTTGGCCGTCCTGGCTGATCGCCGCGCACCCTACGCGCGCCGCACCAGCTGCAGCTGCACTCTCTACTTTCCTCTCCAAACTTTCGGAATACGTACGGGAATTTGACGCCGCTGAGAGTAGGGAGTCCGGGAGTCCAAGGACGTCGAGTTCATCAAGGAGAAGTTTGGGTATCCTGAGGAGGATATCAAGGTACGTATACCGTCCTGACGTACATACGCAGACGAACCACTCATGGGACTTGTCTCTTGCGCTAGGCTTGGTTGAAGACGGTCGGGTATCCCCAGGATTGCGCGGCGATTCCAGCGCACGTTATCACAGATACTTTGGGGTGAGTAGCTGCGTTTCACAATGAGCTGATCGGAACGCTGAATCGCGGCCGGGCACATAGTGTGCTGGAACAGGCAGGCTTCGTCAAGAAACCCGAAGGAGGCTTCAAAGCTCAAGACTTCGTGAACACTGGTATTGTGAAGCTCACGTAAAGCTTCGGAGAATGTCGTACTAGCGGCGTGGAGGAGAAGAAATAAGAAGCAAGAATTGTATCCGTACGGACCGTACTCATGGGATCTGATTATAGCGTGGATCAGTGACAGGGCAGTGAAGGCGTATGTCGTATCGAAATTGTAGATGCTGGTTGCTTGTATCTTGCTTGGTCTACATTAACATATGTATGGACGCTCTCTAACATATAAGCACTCTAACGATTGTGATGATCGGAGGAACGGACGTTCTGCAGTGACACTGCCGATCGATCAGCGCGATCGTGGTGATGTACTTCTGAGGAGGCCACGAGCGCAAAACTATGAGTGTCGTATGAGCTGAAGCAACGCCACAGCTGTTACTCACGCGTCGTTCACCTTGAACTTTCCCGGAGTCTAAAGATATCGATCGACCTGGACCAATCTGCCTCACCGTAGACAATTCATCAGCTCTACAGTATCATGAGATGAACTCAAGCTGGCGCTGTCTGATTGTTCTCACTTCGATTCCGAACGCAGTGTTGGTCCTTGTTGGACCCCGGGCGTTGAGGCGCAAACACACGTAAAAAGCGCCTTCGCCACCCAATGGGAGTCTGGGATGATCTGCAATGGCGCGGACCCTGAATGATCGGGAAGTTCAAAGACGCTTCAAGTACGCGACTTTGGTACGACTTGAACTTCGCGTTTGCAGCTGCTGAATCGCAACAACGAGGACTGGCGGTGGGCCCTGGCAGCAGTGGGAGAGAGTGACTGCCACGAGGGTTGGGTCACGGTCTCACGTGCAGGAGGGAACAGTCACCCTTGAAAAATGGGGGTCTAGGGTTGCCCCGCTTGTCCTTTCCCCCGCGATCGCCTGTGCCGCCCCGCATATCAAACTCAGAAACTTTGACCCCGACACGGTGTGCGGCCATATATAGATCGCCAGACTCCTATGGCCTTCTTCCGATCTTATGATGAACAGGTGTATTACTATCTGGTCGCCGTCGATCCTGTCTCGTCGCTGTCGCTGACGACGACGAACCCTCTCTCCTCATCGCATTCGCAGCACCCCAACGTCGCTCAACACTCAGCATCCGCTCATTACTCTTTCTACTCCGAGCCACAATCCTTCGATTACGCCGATGGGTATCCTGCAACGTCCCAGCAGCTCGACGACGTCGAGACCCAAGTCGCTCAGGAAGATCCCATCCTCACGTGCTCCGTACGTCGCTCACCTCTGGCCTTCACTCGAAGCTCAGTGGGCTTATACTCTCTCATCTGTAGGTATGCGGTGCCCTGACCGACACAAGAGCCAGCCTCCACCTGCTCTCGACTCCAACGATCACCGTGCCTCCACTTTGCTTTGGCAACAAGTGCGCGAACGACTGGAGCAAGTTTGTCGACCGCTTATTGAGGCTCATTATCATTGCGAATAACAAGGATAAGCGACTCGACGCCATCCTTCAAGAGATGGGCAATACCGTCGAGCGAGCCGAAAAGCATGTCAATATGCTCAATGCTGTAAGTCTTCGGCTGCTTGTCCTTGGAGAATGCATTACTTAGCCCGCTTAAACGTTATCAGGCCATGTCCTGCAGACAGTACGAACACGCACGGCGAAACATTCATCAGATGCTTCTCCAATTCGCCCGGATGCACAACGTCTTCCCCAAGGCCCTCTTCGTCCCTCGAGTCTCGCGATCCAGGAGAGACTCCGACCCGTACTGCATGGGAGCCTTCGGAGACGTCTACGTTGCCAAGCTAAACGGGCTGAAGGTTGCTCTCAAGCGGCCTCGCGGGGTACTCAACGCTCTGCCATCGAAGGAAGCAGAGCTTCTCAACGTACGTGTCACTTCTTCTCCGATCTCATCCGAACAACCAGACGCTCAACCACCTCTTTTCACAACAGGCTTTCCGACTTGAAGCGATGATCGCCATGCATCTGGATCACGAGCACATCCTGCCGTTCCTTGGTGTCGACGACAAGAGCTTCGCCAGAGGCATGGCCATGGTCTCCCCCTGGATGGAAAACAGCGACATCCGCAAGACCATCGACAGGCTCACGACGCGGGGCACTCCGTTCCAAGAGCTTCAGAAGCAGATCAACCTATGGGTACATTACAGAACGACCAACGCTACCGGCGGTTTACTGATATCATCTCTCTTGCAGATCCATGAGACGGCGGTCGGACTAAGATATCTCCACTCCGTCGGCGTCGTTCACGGCGATCTTCGAGGGCCCAACATCCTCATCGACGACGACGGTGTGGTCAAGCTCACCGACTTTGGCCTATCCGTGTTCCACGAAGCCGTCAGCGGGAGCTTCGGTTCCACGCGGGGAGGGAACACGTTCTGGCAAGCTCCCGAGATCCTCACGGCCCTATGCACGAACAACGCCTCCACTCGACCCACTTTCCCCAGCGACGTCTACTCTTTCGGGTGCACCATCTCGGAGGTACGTGCAATGACAAACACTTTGTGCTCCCAACACCGTACTCACATACCTATCCCCTCATCAGCTCCTCACCTCCGCTCGCCCCTTCGCCGGAATGTCCGAATCCCAAGTCCTGACGCTCGTCCCCAAAGGCCTCCGCCTCCCCATCCCCGACCTCACCCCACGCATCCCCAACGTCCTCTCCATACTCATCCACCAGACCACCGAGATTTTCCCAGCAAACCGCCCCGCCATCGATACGGTAGTCAACTACACGAGGCATCACTCCCTCCCCAAGGCTCGCAGCCCCGTCTTCCGCAGGCTCTCTGAGCCGTCGGGGTCGTCTCGCCATGAGTCATCTCGAGACCGCGAGGGTGGTCGTCGTCGCCAGCCGTACCGTCGGTCTGCCACGTGTCCGGCGCTCGATTGCGGTGAACCCCTGCTGTGCCATGCTTACGGGCTGAGTACGTTGCCTTTCTCTTCAATGTTCTTTTTCGTTGTGCTGACTTTCACTCTTAGAGCATATGATGCGGCCTCACAGCATGCATGGTAGGATCCCGCAGTATCCTTCCGAAGAACCTCGGTTGTAGGTGTTTCTCGCTCTAAGGTACGTTCACGTGGGTTCAGACTAATACATGCAAGCTCACGCGTCTTTTCTATCCAGACATTCGTTGCTGCGCTGTAGACCACGGTGATCCACACCTGAACTATAACAGTCATCTCAGCGTAGCCCTCTGTCGCGAGAACGCCATGTCCGGGTTTCCCTTTCTGCTTGTATATAATCTCTCTACTTTCTTTTCGTCTCTGGAATCTTTTCACGCTATCAACCACCAATCATCGCACGCCCATCGTCTCTCGCTTTCCACGCACATTTATCCCCACGCTCTCGCTCTCGCACACGCACGTATCGTTACCGCCACCACGGACTAAACACCACATACCATACACATACCCGAGACCCACATATCACATCGTCGCATCGCTAGCTTTTCACGCTGCTGCTACTCTTTTGTTTTTCAACCCAATCGGTTTATCGTATCCAGGTTCTCTCGGAGTCGTGTACTCTTCGCGTAGTTATGTTGTCGTGGCTACGTATGCGCATACTTGCTTCATCTCTGTCCTTCTGATGAGTCCTTGCCATTGGCGCAATTTCTGCTATACAGCTATACCTACTCGTGCTGCTTTTATCGTTTCTAGGTTATGCTGTAGTATCTCGAAGATGTCATCAATATGAACTGCTGCACAAACAAATCTACTAGTAGCGTGTGTTGCTGACTATAAGCACGAATTCGAGAATGATGATAATCGATCACTAGCTCTCTCTGTTATGTATAGAACAAATCCACAATGCAACTATCTAAGTAGAGATACGACGCTGCCAGTACCCGGTACCATTGTCACGCCTGCCATATCGACACCAACGTCGAGTTGTACCCATCGACGTTCGGCGCTTTCTATAGATGAAAATGAACGCGAAATACATGATCACGATAAAAGTTTCGTAGAGACGAGAATGATGCTGATTCCTAAGCCGTCTTCTCTTCCGTTGCTAGAGCTCCAGCTTGAATCGCCTCTAGAGCCAAATCACATAGAATAGAATCCTGCATATGCCAATTTCTTATAGTCAATCTTCGGCCGTTCAACCCGATTCCATCCTCTGTCATCGTAACGTGAACGAGCCAGCCTGAAGGGTTTCCACCACGCGTCGCGGGAGCCGTTCGCATCGGTCCTCTGTAGCGAGTCCTTGCCCCACGCAGGCAAGTCGATTCCTTCGGGCGGGAGATAGCAGACGGCTTCGACGTTTGCGACGACCTCCTGCAACAGTGCGATACTGCCCTTGATCTGACGGTCGTATAGATTGGCAGAGAAGATACGAAGCAGAATCTCCGGAAACTTCTGGTCTTGGACTGCGAAACGCGCACGCATGCACTGCAGGAGATCCGAGAGGACTTGATCCACCTCTGGCGGCTTAGTATCGTTCGACAGTTTGATCCACAATGTCTGTAATCGGGGGCAAGTGATAGATGGTCGAGAGGTAGATGGTGGTGTTGAGCTGGCATCTGAGGCCTCCGCGTGTGATGTCAGCACTTCCAAGGTCTCCAGAATAAGCGGGAGGTCTCCGTTGATCGCGAGCTTGACCAGTAACGGAAGTTCGGAAAGGACGAGGCGAAAATCCATATCTTGGTCCAGATCCTGTGCGTGGGGACCAGCGATCCGCAACTCGGAGACGTGTTGGAACCCCTCGAAAGAGAGGCCACATAAGAAGGCATGTAGCGTATTGTCATAGGATTTAGTGGAAGACGCTGTGATGCCAAAGGACCCGAACGGGCCTATGCCACTTGCGAGATGACCACTGTAATCGGAAGCTGAGAAATCTAATTCGAGGGCGGTTGTCTCCGCGAAAATGGGTGTGGGTGGTTCAATCGTGGGGAGGAACGCGAACATGTGGTCCTCTTCCCCGGGACAATAAATCAGTGCAATGTTCATGCATACGGCCTTGGGCAATATGAGATTTGAGAGAAATTGCGCGACTTGGCGTGAAGTAATATTTCCTAGGAAGAGGCGTTGTAGACATCGTAGCTCGATGCGCTCAGTGACGCTCGATAATTCGTCCGAGTTATTGATCCAATAACATGGAGTCTTGATGAACAGCTGTTCTAACCTCGGATTGGCCTCCAGCACGGAAAGAAAATCTCGATAGGTCTGTAGCTCCGCTCCCGGTCGGCCTCCCCACTCATATACCGGGGATTGTGTGTCCCAAGGGCCTCCAATGCATAAATGAGTGAGCTTGGACCACACTTTGAGGGGCAGCGTGTAAATGTTCTCTACGGCAAGGCGACGGAGGACGGGAGCTCGCTCCAAGAGCCACGGAATAAGCACAGGGGGCTCGGGATCAAGTGATCCAAAAAACCATGAAGTATCGCAGGTGATATCCAGGCATTCCAAAATAGGAGCTGGTTCAGTGATCTCGAGGATGTCCCAGGGTGAGCAGTGGATTCGTAGTTCCTTGATACGTTCCATGTTGTCGGATAGAAAATTGAACGTTTTTTTCATGTAATAATCATCCTGCCCTTCGAATAAGACAACGATTCGAAGGGGTCCTTGTCCTGCCCTATCCAGGAAGCAGTCCAGCAATTCTGGCGTTGGCGTCACGGAACCGTCCAGGACGATGGTTTCCCACAGAGTGGAATTGCAGAGCATGACGCGCCGCCAGTGGCGGCATACATGAGAAACACCAAACTGGCAGTGAGGCTGCGTCTTCCGCCTTGATCCATAGTACGGCTCACGTGGCCGGAAGACGTTGTTATACGCGGGGAAAGTCCCCACGCCAATTGCTGCATTCTGGTGAAACTTGAAGATCAAGACCGGGAGTTCGATAGGAAGACGATTTATCGGAATGAGCGAGTTCTGGATACCTCGAGAGACCCGGCTGGATAGTAAGACGACATGCTGGAACCGAGTCAGCTATGCCAGAGTTATCAGACATCTTCGACGATACGTGTCAGCCGAATTGGACTCACTTGCTCGTGAAGAGTCGTATCCGATTCTTCCTGTCTGGGATACGCACATGCATAAGCATCGCCCACGATACAGCTGCAGAAGGACGCTAGTCTCACCTAATAACGAACGGCTGATGTTCCACGCTAGACAGGAACTCGAGGGTACTTTCGGCTTGCTTGAGCCTATTTGCTAGCATCTTTCTCTATAGGTGTCAACAGAGAGCACAACCGAGACTCTTTGGGAATTGCAGTTGAACACGTCGTTGCGATTTTTCTTGGAGATGTTGGAAAGGGCAAATTCTACGTGGCAAGAGACATTCAACCAAGTTGAAGCAGCGATACGGCCGACGCGCGCGCGTGGAGGACCGGAGATTGAATGTTAAGAATCAAATCAACCACGATTACTTATGTCAATCAGTATGGCTTTTGATCGTGGTGATCGATAAGAAAACGCTCTATTGATTCTTCAAACTCGAGTTATTGACATGCGTCAACAAAGACCATCACTCTGCGACAAGACAAGATCACCGTCAACGTTGGTATGAGACTAGGGTCAGCGGAGCAAAGTCAAAATCATGCGAGCTACGTACGAGCTAGTGTCGTCTCTCCACATCTCTGTTTACGTAGTAGGAATCTATCCATACGGGCTGTGTTTGAGACCCTGTGAAGGCCGGGCGTGAAGTCTCGAGCAAGACTGCAGCTTCGCAATAACATTTGGTCCTCTTCTTCATAATTCTTCATACTCTGGGAGGGATCTATTGGCGTATTCTACAACGTACAACATGTCTAATAATTACTGCTTGCTACACATTACGACAAAAACACCGTGTTCATCAATCCAGTATCTTCCCGGGCCTCGCCTTCTCCAAAATCTGCGGCCTCGCAACCAACGCCTCCACCAGCCCAATAATCGGCTTCCAATGCTCATGCAACCCTCTCCGGTTCTCCATATCCGCGTGAGGTACGACGTCCTGCACCGGTACCCAGATGACGTTCGAGCCTTGGATCGTGATCACTGCAGCCGAATCCGGAGCGGCCTGCCTCGTCTTGCCGCTACTAGACTGCTTGAGGAGGATGGCGTGTTGTTCTTCGATGAAGGTCATGCACTTGAGGGAGAGACGGACGGCGCGGGCGCGGTCGATGGGTGAGGGTATACCGCCTTGGAGGGTGTGGCCCAAGGACGCTGAGCGAGCGTCGAAGAGTTTCCCGCCTTCCTCCTTGAACATCTTCGTGATGACGTCAGTAGTATATACAGCAGAGGCCACTTCGTTCCTGAAGAGTAGCATCAGCACGGAGCCCATAATCCAAACAGGAGGACAACACACTTGATCACAAGTCGACCCTCAGCGCGACCTTTCACGTCCAAGCTAAACCTCTTCTTCAAGAATTTGACATCGTTCCTGAGCATGTCAAGGTCGATCCCCGTCTCCGGCGTGTACACCATACACGCTCCAGTAGCCAACGCGCCCATCGTCGCGATATACCCACACTTCCCTCCCTGAGTCTCCACCACGAACACCCTATTCCGACTCGCGCTCGCGCTCTGCTTGATCGCGTCGCAGGCGTCCACTAACGCGTTCAAACTGGTATCACTGCCCAAACTGAACTCCGTCAGGGGCACATTGTTGGATATCGTCGCAGGGAGGTGCACGAGGGGGATATGGAAGGCGGGGTAGTACTTCCTGGCGTTCTCCAGGCTGAGCAGGGAGGTGAACGCCTCGAAGCCGCCGATCATCATGAGAGCGTGAAAGTTGTACTGCTGGAACTTGGCTGCGATGGCACCCATGTCGACTTCTGGGAGCTTGCGGTTCGTGCCGAGCTCGGAGCCACCGCGCGTCATCCAGTTGTCGACACCGAGCCAGGAGAGTTGGTGGACGTTGTCGTCTAGGAGACCAGGAAAGCCATTGTGGATGGCGAAAGGCTTGTGACCTTGGCGTATGCAATACCGGACGGCGGCGCGGGTTGCTGCGTTCATGCCGCCAGCCGGGGCACCGACGCTGAGAGGCGAATTAACACTGTTCAAGGGCGGAGAAAGTTTACAGAAGTGCTCACTGCATGATAGCGACACGCATTCGTTGATGATGGGGTAAGCGTGGCTCTTTCTCCAAAATGGAAGTTGCGTAAAAACCGTCCAAACTTTCCCGGAACTCTGGATCTCGCAATGACATAGCCTTGTCGAAGTCCTTGTCCTTGATGGCTTGTGTCACTTCGTTCGTCTAGGTCGCATATACAGAGCGTTAGCATTAGCATGGACAGATCTGAGACAGCAACAGACCATCTTCACAGCTTCCATCAATGGAACACGAGTGATCTTGTTCTCCGCAATACCGATCATGTAGGACGGCGTATCGGGAGTTGCTTCGAGGAGGGCATCGACAGCTTCAACGCCTTGCAGAGTTGGCTATCGGGTATTGGTGTCTCAGTAAGATGGAAAATATAACAACATCTCGCCTCATGCTCACCAGAATACGATCGAAGGCACACGGTCTGCCACCACGCTGGGTATGTCCCAAAGTTGTTACTCGGGTATCCAAGCCAAGACGTTCCGACAACACCTCCTTGACGTAGTCCGCTCGTATGGGGGTCAGATGCTTGTCATGAGCACCCTCTGCCACTATGACGATGGTTTTGCGCTTGCCAATCTCACGATGCTGCAAAGATGATCTGAGAGCCTGCCTATGAAGTTGATATGAGAACCTCAACGTACTCGCTGGATGTTCCTGCACATCTCGTCCTCCCATGGATCGGCCTCCGGAGGTCGTTCAGGAATGAAGATGAAATCTGCACCACCGCTGTGGTTCCGTTAGAAAAATGCGTTCCTCATGCCAAGACAGAAAGTGTACTCACCTCACACCCGCCAATAGAGCCAGCCAACCACAGTGTCTACCCATCACCTCCAGTACGAAAGCACGCGAATGCGAGGACGCGGTAGAGTCGATGTTGTCGATGGCTTCGCAAATCCGATGGAGAGCAGTCGGGGCTCCAATGGTGAGATCGGTCATCGACATGTCGTTGTCAATGGAACCAACGAGACCGACGATACGAAGATGCGCATGAGCTTTATGCTGTTCTTCCGTAATACGACTGGTTGAGGCGAGTTCTGCAACAAGTTTCGGCCATTCTGCTCGGAAGACGTCTGCACCGGTGAGAGAGCCGTCACCACCGCAAACAGCGATGGCGTCGATCCCCTCTTTGATCAGGTTGTGTGCTGCCGTGAGGCGACCTTCGTACGTCCGGAATGCGACAGATCTTGCAGTGCCAATCAAAGTTCCGCCCTACATATAATGAGAAACGAACGTGTGGCAGGATCGTGTGTTTGGAAAACCAGAGGACATACCGAGGTAAACCATCCTCTGACATCATCCCAGCCGACTCGCACGATATACCTTCCCTTCAGCGTCCTCCCCGCCGGATGATCACTTGTCCCATCCCTCAACAGCTCTCCGTCTCCGAATCTCAGGTTGTGCACAAAACTATCTGCATCTCCCTCCACGAGTAACGATTCCTTGCGTTGGTGGTGGTTGTGTTCTCTTGGTGGAGACGCGACCGAGACGGCTTCGGAATTTCCGCGGACGAGACCTTCATATCCTTCTCGAACGACGTAAGTCTCGCAGCCTCTAATTTCGTGAAAGGATGAGGGCGAAAAGAGGGTGGACGTCAGTAGGATGCTGAGGGAAAGCAGGGGGAAAACCGCACTTGAGGATAGCCGTTTTCACAATGGCGCGCACGACGGCGTTCATGCCTGCACTGTCTCCTCCCGATGTGAGCACTGCGAGACGCAGTTTGTGCACCCTCGGAGCCTCTGTCATCTTTGATGCTGTGACCGTATGTTGAGGGAGAAAAGGAGAGAGAGTGGAAGACGGGAAGTAGAAGAGGGGCGGCGGTAAAAAGGGCTTCGTAGGACGACCTAGAAGGCTCTATGGGGACGATTCGGCGTTCTGGGCGACGCACGTTGGGGCGAGGAGGTATGTGTGCCGGAAGAAGTGTTGTTGTCGTCGCCCCAGAGCTATGTTTGATGAGGATCGGGAGTGGACAGCGTCAGGATGATGCTCAGCCCTCTCTCGTTGTGCGCTGCTAGGCGCATCTGTTTGCTCGGATCGATCACCCGCACAGCGCGTCGCGTCGGGACGATCACGACGTTCTCGCAACGGTCATTCTTACGCAATTCTGTATTCTAGTCACTAACTGATGAGATAACATGAGATACACGACTTCGTCAGTGGTACAATACGACTATACGAATACACGACTGTGGCGAAATAAAAATGATCCCTATTCTTCATCAGAATCAGAGTAAGAAGTTGAAAAATCACCGTCGGCGGTGTGCTCGTCTCTGTAGGTAAAATGGGGGTAGACAACGCAACCAACGGGATTTGCCACCAGGGCGGAGTGAATATCAACATACTCTTGCTCAGTCGAAGGTGGTGTTATATCAGCAGAGTCCTCCGGTTGATCCTCGTCTTCTTCAATAGGTGAATCATCGATGGTTGCATGTGCGTAGGTGGCCCAACGAGTCTCAGAGTCGACGTCCGGCACCAAAGGCTCCCAAGTCTCCAATTGCATGTGCGCCCGAAGTGGTGCAGGCCAATCGCCCTCCCAGTCTGGCCTGAAGAGCGCAAAAGGGGTCTCGACGAGACGAACTTCTCGGTAAAGGTGATGAAGGACAGGCTCTGTGTTTCCTGAGATGGCAGGGGGCGGGAACGCGCGTGCAATGTCGGGGGTAGACAAGAATGCTTTGTCCACGACTCGGATATTTGGACGGAGTGGGTGTTCTGGGGTTGACGGAAGGTCTGCCGCTTCCCCCCATACGTCCACGTGAATAGACGAATCCCATGAAGTGATCACTGAGTGAAATTCGGAACGTCCATCTTCGTCCAGAGCGCGAAGTGAGATGTATTTGACATGAGGGGACATGTCAAGAGAGCGTCGTATGATCGCTAGAATATGGTTGTCGATGTCCTCGGTGCAACCGCACCATCGCGCGTCCGATTCAAGTGCGCTTCCTATAGCATAGTACATCGGTGTCTGCCCGAAGTCCAGCTCTCGAATTCTGTGGCCATGTGCTTTGAAGAATCGCTCGAGCCCTTGCTCCTCTCCCATCTCGAAGGGGCAGGATTCAAGACTGACGAAGGCGAACCCGACTCTCCGAAGGGACGGGAAATGCCAGGTGGAAAAAGTCTGAAGGTGTTCATGGGTCCGGTCGAGCTCTTCCAGACATAGGAATAGTTCTTCCAAATGCTCGAACGATAACGGAGCTGCATTGAAGTTCCAGTTGCATTGGGGAGCCACAGTCAAAGACAGGCAGCGGACATTTCGGAATTTCCAGAGAAAGGGGAGAGAAAAGGTGTGCGATCCGAATTTGAGCGGGCTTTTCGATAACCAGGGATATTCGTATGCGTAAGTGGGAGAGGATAGTAAATCCAGCGAATGGAGCTCCATGATCCCGGGGGCTATCTCGGTGAGGGTGTCAAGAAACATTTGACAGTCCCAGTTATTATTAGACGCGCCATGTAGGAGAAATGGGCGTAGGAAGCCCGACGTGAACTTAAGGCATTTAAGGCGGGTGCATAGCTTTAGAACGGCGGAGGCGCATCGGCTGGTGGGGGTTACCTGCTCGCGAGGGAGTATGAATGTCAGCGAGATAGATTTGATGAAGTAGGCCGTCTCTGGAGAAGACTGTAGTGTCCTCCTCAGGGCAAACAGTTGGCCAATGCGCCGTATAGGAATGTCCTGGTACAGGAACGGCAGCGCTGCTTGGCGCCAGAGCCTGCACACCAGTGTAAGGCTCTTCTTCATCCGAAGAACCCTCATCCACAGAGAGTTTGGTCCGGCAGTGAGAGCAGAGTCGAGATACTCTGGGGGAGGTAAGAGGAACTGGCAAATGAGGTCGAGGATGTCGAAGTTAAGGGTCACTGCACGACGCAGAGCCTCGGAAGTTTTGGCCTGGCCAACACGACATCATTGAGACGCTCTGTAGATGTGCAAGGCAGACAGCAGCTCACCGATACCACCGGATTTGCCGTATCATGCATGATATTGGCTTTGACGTGACTGCCGACGTCCCCTTGAAAGTTTGAGGTGTCTTCTTCTTGGTTGCGAGGTTGGCCATCGCGTCCTTCAAGTTTCTGTCGCTTGGAAGAGGAATGGAGCGACATAATATAAGGATAAACTATAGCTGTTTATAGGCTCGACGTTTGAGAATACGAGTGGGAGATAGTAGCGGAAGTTGAGACCAAAGAGGTGTCGAAAGTCGCGTATGAGCACGTGAGCGTCTCGTGAAGTTTTCAGCTCCGATCATCTGGATTCCAAAGGCATCGAGCTCTAGCTTCTTGCCCTTCACCTTGACCGTGGTCATCTCACTGTTCCCACTGTACTCGCCAGTCTCCCACACAATCATGTTCGTGGCAAATCATCGTGACGTGTGCTTCGGTCAAAGTGCAACTCTGCCGTCAATTTCCATCCCTCTGGATTCGTCCCGCGTGCTTCGTCCATCCGTGGAGGAGGACCCATAGTCTGTGCGACAGATGGATGCGAATTCAGGCTCGCTTTGAACGCAAGTATACTAGATGGCTTCATGTAGAGAGCCGCGTCTGCTAAGCGGTAGTCGCCATGTGAGCCATCCCGACAGTGGTCAAGTAAAACTAGTACGTCTTGTCTTCGTGGCACTGCTACAAAGATATCGGGTCTGAAGAAAGCTTACTCTATCGAGTCTCAGGTCCTGTCCTGGAAGACTTCAAGCATAGGCTCATCGATGTGGCTTTTGCCGGCAGAATAAACGATAGCTCAGCGGCGCAGCGTTCTGGGGTGCAGCAACTTGGCAGCAGACACGAATACGCGCGTCGCGCGGTAGCCTGTCACGCCTATATCCTCGTTGGTATTCATAGGTCACCGGTCATCTTCGCAGAGCATCTTGAAATTTTCTCGCCGCGATAGGTCTGGTCATGGCAGTACCTGCTGCTTTTTTTCGTCGCTTTTCTTCGCTGAAGTTGGTCGTTCTTTCAAAACTGTCATCTTGGGAACTCGGTAGCTGACTCGCTCTCTTTTCAGTGGTATTCTAGCTCGTGCAGATTGCCTCGTATCTCGGAGCTGTGACAGCCAATTTCTTTGAGAACGTCAATTATCGTCGTACTTCTCCACGATCGAGGAAAACGGAACGAGTCCTATGTAAACTGACGTCGATGCTAAGTTCATCAGTAAACATCTCCCATCACCGGCAGTACGACGAATCCGAGCAAAGATCAAGGTACTGTGAGTTACAAGGAGAGAACGCATTCAGGGTCAAGAGCAAGCTGGAGCTGATACGCTGATCATTCCGAGCTGATATCATCGCGAAAGGTTGTTGCAATAACGAAGCGGTCAATCTTCCGGCGAGGATGTAACTACTCTGTGTAAGCACCGTCTCTGACTACAGTCATACTCCCCGTTCATGATGTGAATTGCGTTCAAAGCCTTCTTTAAAGCAATGATGCCGCCGGTCCTGGCGGCAACTAGAGCTCAAGTTTCCCTGTCGTTTTTTACTGTTTGACGGTGTCGGTTGAAATAATTTCGGCAACGTCTGGACTCAATCTCAGCCTCCAGTAAGTACCATCACTTTTTATTTCCTCACACTTCTCGTTGACCCAGATTGTGCACTCTCTCCGACGATTTTTCGACCCAGGAACGCCTTGCAGCCCGTTCTATACGAGGTTTACCGCAGAACCATTCGTTCCCACTGCTATCGCATCATCAAGATGTCGCTTGCGTCACCAGCACCTCCTGTGGTGATTCCATTCGCGTCTTTCCGGGTGTCTCACGATCGAGTAGCCTCATGGGTGGCCACACAGTTCGAAAAGCATCCCACACGCCCTGCGCAAGAGCTAAAAGCAATGCTAGCGAATTGATGCAAGCAGAGATGGTGCAATGACATCAAGATACATTCATCACCTCGGTCGCATTCACTTCGCTACTATCACTCGATACCAGCGGTGCCACCGCACACGACCAACGACCCGATAAACGGCAGTAGGCTGAGCATATGTGGTCAGCACCTCTTTCTCAAATGATTTAATGATCTTGAAGCATACCCCAACTCATGCAATCAGCTTAGCCAGGTATTAGTACTAAAAATGCGTCTTCGTCAATAAGCCTCAATCGGACATCGAGCTTTTGGTTATGCATTATCAGGCCTCAAGCCTCAGACATTACATGGTTGGCATGTGGCACGTCGTTTTGATATCAATGAGCCGCAGTCTAAAAATAACCGTCGTCTATAGGTTTGTTCACCGTGCCCCAATCTCACGGCCGTTCTCTGAATCAGATATCCACGGTTGAGTTGTGGTCCTTATCTTCCAGTCTATTCGGTATATAAAACGAGATGACAATCGTCAGAGTGTCTTCAGCTGAGCTCGCACAGGTGCTGGTCGGTGAGTGACTTTAGTACTTGTAGGCCTCCCTCAACAAGACCACCGCTAACTTCTCTGATTTTGTTTGCAGCCCGTACCCGCTTTTCTACGCCGACGACAACTTGCCATAGAGCCTCCGATTCCCCCATACACCATGCGGTTTACCGCAGTATCTGCTGCCTGCGCAACCGTTGCATTCACTACTGCCGTCGCTGCCCCACTCCACGGCCGCGTCATCGTTCCAAATATATATGCACGCGACGCCGACTTCACTTCTCTTGTTCTTCGGAGTGCCACTCAAACCGTCAATGCTCGTGAATGCTCGTGAGATGAAACGGTGCGTCGCGTAGTTTCGTTCATGAGCTGAGACTGACTTGAAGACGTATCGTATAGAAATCAGCTAGAGAAGCGGATGCCAGACTGGATGCCGTCGTCACTGAGATACAATGTTCCAAAACTCCCCCCTGAACCTGAACCTCCTGCTGCTGCTGCCCCAGCTCCAAAAGGCCCAGAAGATGGAGGAGCTTTTAAAGACGGGTATTATAAGCCTGACTCGACGAAGAACCTCCCAGCGCCGCCGGCCGACGATGTTCCTCCGGGCCCTACCAATCATGAGGCTTTCAAGAGCGGTTACTACACTCCTCACGCTGGTGCTCCCAGCCAGAGCCAAGCAAAGGACCAGCCAGCGTCGTCGGTCAAAGAGCCTCCCTCAGGTCTTGCCGTCCCTGGCGGTTCTGTACGCGATGGGTATTTTGTCAAGGAACCCGCGAAGACCGCTGCTCCACGACCACCCAACCGTCGAAAATGAGAGTATAGATGCTTGGCCGGGGAGACGATGGAGTCTCGCAGAGAATTACATGGTGGCGGCGGGGAAGGGAAGGGGCGCAGTATGCTTGTCGGCCACAGGGCCATCGACATGTAGCATACTTACTCTGTTGTATTTTGTCCATCAAAGCGCAATCTGCCGCCATCACGCCGCCGTACCTAGACACGCGTTCACTCACCGCCTCCGAAGATTTCCTTTTGTAGATTTGAATTACTCTTTTCGTATTTAAGTACACGCGTAGATACGATTGTACTCTATGCGTTTGCAACGCCACACCGTTCCAATCCCCATCCCGTTGTTCCAAACGCACACTCGCGCCCCCACGTTCGCTTAATTCAACATACTCTTCCTCCGAAGGACTGACCCCGGCCCTAGCATGATGGCCTTGGCATGCAATTACGGATCGGGAAATCCGGCGTTCTTTTTGAGGACCATGTCCGTAATAAACTCCTCCTCTTCCTCCTCCTCCTCCTCATTCGCAGAGCATTTGCGAGACTTCAATTATAAAGGCGGTAGCATAAGTCACTGCGTTTAAGGGACGTCTGCACGAAAAGCGTCCAGACGTGTCCAAAGCGCTTACACCCGTCTGAGCACAGCATCGGCCCAGCCAACCTGCGCAGACGTCTGTCCAGATGTACCTTGGAACTCTGCATATACCTTGACGGAAGTCTGGCCAGAGTGCTCCCTCTCCGCATACATTGAGATGATGTATCCTTCTTCAACCACACTCTGGACATGCCGGATGCCGACGTAGGTGTATTATTAGTATACTGCATACACAGCAAACAATTCCGAAGATTTTCTTGACTGTAGGGGTGAATTTCGGGCCTGCGGCCGATGGAAGCTGTAAGTGGCGACCACAATGCGACCAAGAGGCTCTGCCGTTCATCAGGTGCTCACAAATGACCGTGAAGAGCATGTATACACGAATGCATGTATTTCGCAAGAGTACTGTGGTTTCAATGATCAGTCAAAGCCTTGGAGGAGGCAGCCACGCCTGCCTGCACACAGAGATATGTGCAGGTGACGTGGGTACCTTCTGAGCCAGACACGGATAGGTCATCTCCGCGCATCTTGCCGGATATGTGAAAAGGTAGCCCGGGCGGATGCGTCCAGGTGTGGCCGGTGTATCAAGACGCATCTTGACGGACTCGGTGTAGACGCGCCGTTTACGCAGTGAGTGGGTGACTTCCCGTAAGGATTTTAGGTACGGTCGACCTAAATGTCTGAGCTCGAAATCTGTGACAAAAATTTTTTGATGAAGGCTTGAGGCCGTGTACCTAAACCGTAAGCTATGCACGCATCGTTTAGGTACGGTGTTGAACTGGTGTTGAGCAGAGCAGAGCTCCGTAGATCTAGGCACACACCGCCCGAATAAGGCATGAGATCAGGAATGCCAAACACGGAGGGCGTGCAAGTGCATCGTCCATAGAGAATGCAGGATTGGATTCTAAGCTACGAAACTTGTACAGTAGCAAGGTATCGTGCTATGAGACATGTTAACACCAAAAAGTTAGTCTCCAAAAGCTCGTGAGGTGTTCAGCACGCCTGCCAAAGGATGATCTCAAGGGCGTCTAACACCGTCACTGCTCTGCATAACGGTCTCGCACTCGATTTCTGTTCTACCGTCCTCACCCTCAGCCACCACGCACGCTCAAGGCTACTGGAAGCACCATGCCCGATTCCGACGTATCTGACTCTTCCGAATCCGAA
Source organism: Steccherinum ochraceum (assembly GCA_004332605.1). NCBI lineage: Eukaryota > Fungi > Basidiomycota > Agaricomycetes > Polyporales > Steccherinaceae > Steccherinum > Steccherinum ochraceum. The sequence continues at coordinate 38,433 of RWJN01000213.1, forward strand.
GATGAAGAGCTCCTACTTTCGGCTGCATTTATGCAGATGGAGGAGGATATAGCCATCGACGGAGACTACGAAGCGCGACGACTTCGCCTTGCCACGACGACGTTCCTCCTTAGTGGTGTCAAGCACGTCCGAAGGAAGAGAGCTGCCGCACGACCACGACTATATCTCCGCCGATCTGAGCTCCTTCCGGATCCGCGCAACGGTACCCCTTGGCAGCAGCTCTATGCATCCAAGAACGACCGTGCGTTCATCACCACCATGGGCGTGGACGTCGACACTTTCCATTACCTCCTCTTCAACGGCTTCGCGTACCGCTGGAATAAGCGAACCATCCCTCGCGCAGATGTTCGCCCGCATGGGATTCCCCGCCTTGGTCGTCGTTCACTGGACGCTGCCGGTGCCCTCGCTCTGGTCCTCCATTGGCTCAATTCAACCATGCGCGAAGTCAGTCTTTGCCAGATTTTTGCCCTCATTCCTTCCACCGTCAACCGCTATCTCGACAATGCGCTCGACATCCTTGATCGAACATTGCTGCATATTCCGGAGGCGGAGATTACCTGGCCGGAAGATGAGGAGGTGCTTGCAGAGTTGACAGAGATCGTACAGATGCGGCACGGAAGGCTCCATGGTGCTTTTGGAGTAGTGGATGGGTTGAATCTTCCTGTGCAAGTGTCGGAAGACGAGGATCTGGAGAACGCCACCTATAACGGATGGTTACACGGACATTTCATCAGTAATGTGTTCTCTTTCTCGCCAAAAGGTGTGTATCTGTGTATTAAGTATGCTGCTGACATCGCTCACCCACATTTTGTCTTAGGCTCTATCTTGCATTGCACCCTCAACGCACCAGGCAGTTGGCACGACTCTCGAGTTGCGCGGCTGTTATACGAGAAGTTACGCACTCGCACTCCACCTGGATATTACCTCGTTGCCGACACTGCATTCCCTGCAATGCAAGATCGCATTCGGACGCCTCCAAAGCAAAACGCTCGACCTCCTGCAGGCATGAACGCGACGCAGACCGCAGAGTGGAACGCCTTTAACCGCGAGTTGCTTTCTTTTCGTCAAGCAGCTGAGTGGGGCATGCGAGAGCTGCAAGGCTCATTTGGCCGTCTACGCATCCCTCTTCCGATTGCGGACAAGCATCGTCGTCTTAAGCTTCTCACTGTAGTGGCGCGAATGCATCAGATTCGAGTCCATCGTGTTGGCATCAGTCAAATCCGGAATGTCTATGTACCTTTGTGGCGAGGGGAGACAGATGAGCTGGAGCAGGTTTGGTTGCATTGGGAGGACATGCTCTTTAAAGATGTTCGTAGACTTGATCGTGTTAGTCGGTTTCACCGTAGTCAGTAATATTCAATTGTTGTAAGAAAGATTATAGCTTTCCGAGTCACTGAGTCAGTATACAAGATTACGCCGCCCCGAGATCTGCACCAGCTTCGCCGTCTCCTTCGCCTTCGCCGTACGGAGGAGGAGGGTTGAGAGGGATACCCCCTCCATCACCACCGTCTCCCTCACCCATTCCAACATTCCCACCATCCATGCCCATGCCCATGCCCATCATGCCAGCACCCATACCCATGCCACCCATGCCCATGCCCCCCATACCCATACCACCAAATCCACCCATACCCATTCCGCCCACTGGCATGCCCATTCCACCCATGCCCATTCCGCCCATGCCCATTCCGCCCATGCCCATTCTGCCCATGCCCATCATACCCATACCCATTCCATTGAACATGTTTGGCATCATGCCATAACCGAAGCCCATGTTCCACGGGTTCATCATAGGCATCGCTCCGCCGAACGGTGGGATGGGGCCTCCGAAAGGTACTTGAGGTGCTGCAGCAACACCACCGCCGTCGCCGCCGTTACCTGCTCCCTCCGCTGGGACGTTCTGCACCCCTCCCGCCCCTGCGTTCAAGGCACCTGGAAAGACGGGGCCCGCACCTAAGGCTGCACCAAGCATCCGCTGAACCGAAGACTGAAGGTTCGCCATCTGGAGGTTGTGAACTTGATCCCGAAGTCTGTTGTTGTCGCTCTGCGCGGCTCTGGCTTCACGTTGAGCATCACGTTCACGACCACGGTCGAGGAGTGCTTGTGTGAACCTGTCCGCACGCTCGTCACGAGCCTTCTCAGCCGTAGCCTGCCGCTTTGCTTCTTCCTCGGGATCCAACATACGTTCCGCGTTGGCAAGGAACTTCTCTGCTCTCTCCGCCTTCTCGCTGGCAGCAGATCGCTTCGTAGAGCCCTTCGCAGAACCTGGGGTGGCCGGTACAGGCTTGACCGCCTTTGATGGTGTCGAGGCCACCGGCGCCGAGCGAGATCCTTGAGCAGGATCGGCCTTGCGGCGCTTGGAGCTGGAGTCGGGCGTGTTGTTGGACTGCGTCTGGTGAGACATGTGTGAAAATGTATAGTAGAGGGCAAGAGAGGTTGTACTCACAGCGCTGCGCTTGCGGGACACGTTGCGTTCAGCTTCATCTTTCCCTTCCTCTTTATCGACGTCCCACACATCGACGTCCTCGTCTCCCTCCTCCCCCACGCCATGGCCCTCTTCATCCTCTTCTTCGTCATCCTCGTCGTCCTCTTCCTCGTCGTCTCCGTCGTCGTCCTCATCCTCGTCCTCTTCTGCAGAGTCCAGCTCCTCGCCTGTACGTGTCAAGTCGCTCATGGCAATATCTTGCTCGAGATCCCGCATGATTGCCTTGGCTTCACGGACTTCTTCGGGACAGTCAGGGTCCCCGGTGGGCTTGGTTGAGTTGACAAGCTGTGGACGGAGAACCGACGTCAACGCCGACTTCGACTTCGGAATCATTCCAAAATTACTCACCACATGATACCTTCGCCGAATAGCGATTTCAGTCCTTTCCTTCCAGCCGTTCTCACGCGCCTCCGCGTTGAAGGCCTTGAGGACGCGCTTCCATCCGTTGGGGCCCCAGGGATTGATCTCGCGGATGTGCCGGAGCAAGCACATGTCGGACTCGGATGTCCACTTCGTCGCGCCCGGCGCGCGTCCACCCCTGCTCTTCTTCTTGCCTGGCCCATTCTTGTTGTTGGAGGTACCGCTGCTGGACTTGCTAGCGGGTGCCTTCGATGGACGCTTCTTCGGTGTCGCAGCCAGGGTCGTAGAGGTCGCGCCGGTCTTCGATGCAGGCTTATTCTTGGCGCCGGTAGCCTTCTCTTTGGTGGCTGCCGAAGGCTTCTTGCCTGTGGACGCGGAAGTACCAGCATTGGCCTTCTGTTTGACACTAGCTGGTAGCGCGGGGCCCTGGCCGCTGGGTGTGACGACCGCAGTCGCAGGGGAGGCCCTGCCCTTGCCTTTCTTGCTGCTAGGCCCAGCCTCGCCAGTGTTCGGGACGTTGAGATACAACTCTTCGATATCGCTGTCGCTATAGGGATCGTGGTAGACCGGGTCAGCTGCAGCGCTGCTCGTCCCCGCGACATCGTCACCGCCAAACGACGGTTGTTGGGGCGCGAAGGGAGCATGGGAGGGGACCTTGTTGGGCAGGTGAGGAGGCTGATTGGCGAAGACGTGCATCGGAGGGAGAGCTGCTTGAGCTTGGTTAACAAGAGGGGCCGGAGGCGCGTAGTGGTTGTTCTCGTGCGCAGGCTGAGGAGGCCCGTACACGTACTGACGGCGGTCGAACGCGTCTTCTTCGTTTTCGGCGGTCCTGCGCATGCCGGGGAGCCGAACAATGGTTCCTGTAACTTGTAAGAGAACTGTTAATCCTCCTTGAGCTGCTAAACACATACCTCCGGGACCAAAGTGGCCATAGCTGGGATTGCGGCTACCACTGCTCTGCTCTCTCAGCTGTTCCTCGATATCCAGACCCGGTGGGTACTTAGGAATGTTTTGCGACGCGTAGTTTGCATTCGCGGGCGCGTTTGACGCGAGATAATGCGCGTTTTCGAGCGCGTTACCGTTGGCGATGGCGCCAGGTTGCTGAGGCTGCGCAGCCGGAGGATTGTTGGGATGCTGGGCCTGGGCCGGAGGGAGATACAGAAAAGGAGGAGCACCGGGTGCATCCGCGTATCCGTTTCCTGTACCCTGCATCAAGTCTTGAATGCCAGGGAGCGCGAACTGAGAACTTCGTGAGATCCACAGCATCGCCAGCAGGTAAATTTTACTCACGTTCTGGTTGTTGTTGTTTTCGTTGTTTTGGGACATTGTGTTTGTGATAAGGTAGTTAAAAGCAGTTAAACTTATAAAAAAGTTAATAGGATATAGCAAAGGCTATAGGGTAGTGAGCGAGTGTGGCGAGGAGGCGGTCGAACGAGCAAAAAACGTTGAAGTTCGACATACAAGCGCTGCGACGCGATGCAACGACGGGCGCCTCGTTCTCATGATCTCAGATCAGATCCTACCGCAGATATCTTGCCAAAATGGGACGGTGGCTTGATGGGAGCGGGCGTTTATGCGTTTGGGTCGACGAAAATCGTTTGGGTAGGGGGGGTGACCCCCTACCCAAACTTCGAAGTTTAGGACAGGTCATGTATTTCACATCGCCCGTGCGGAGTTTCAAAATGTCACGCTCTGATCTCGATAACGATGATTTGGGTGCTCTTCGGACCTAAAATCGTACCTAAACGGCCTACGGGAAGTCACCCACTCGAGGAGGGGCTTGATCTGAGCCTAGAGTAACAGACCGGCAAGAACTTGGGTCAACACAAGATGCTCTTGAACTTGAAGATGCGGAACGTTCCAAGCCGCCGGACCGTGGACGACTCTGAAAGAAAAGACGATCTCAGATCAGATTTCCCGATCTGCGATCGGCTTCGGGGCGCACCTGCCGAAACGGCTTCCGGAACCGACAAGGTACACGTCCGAACTTGGTCAAGACGTCCAGTATAATCCCAGCCTGTCTTTCTGAATCTTCCAGACGTTATTGCCGCGAATCACAGGCGTTCTCTTTCTTATTCTGCTTCATACCAGAATCTTCGCGAGGAGAGTCAAGCCTCAATACTTACTCGCCGGCACGTGCTGTTGTAACTTCTTGTGCACTGCTGGTCTGACTGAAAATTGGTTTCGCCTGTCGCGGTCGGCGGTGGTTGTTGCGCTCTAGGGGATCCTTCAAACGAAGTAGTGAGAGGAGGGGTGATAACGAGACGATATGGCAAATCTTGCGAGTAGACTCATCATCTCGCTCTACATTCGCGCCCCAACTACTACATCTGTTTAGCCTGCGTCAAACGACTTTTGAACGACGTCTGGTCCCGACGCTTTGCCTCGGCTCGCGATTTCAAGGCGTCCTTCTGTACTTCACGGCCTCTCATCGCGTCGTATTGCACTCCCACCTTTGCTTTGACGAGAACACTTGGACCGAACACAGCATCCGTCACCTAATAAGCTCATCCAGCTAGGCTTGTCCAATAACACTTGACCCACCACTGAACACCGTCAGTGGATCAGCACTGCCAGTAATGGAACGGAAGTTTTCACCGAGACGTGCTAGATACGGGTTGTTCGACCTTCATTCTCAGCATGAGATCCGAGTCCCTGGGCCACACGTCGGTGGTACGTCGCGGGAATCATCTGGGACCAGCCGACAAAGCTGTATCCACCCCTGTGTTCAAGTTGTATACCGTTGCACGTATGACGCCGCCTCATCAGCTGTGGGTTTCTGTGGTCAAGAAGACTGAAGACACGTTGCGTCAGACGTCTGGCTTTGAGCAGATTTAGCTGACGACACTCTGCGCGACACGGTCCAACACGGTCTATGGTCGTACTTTTCAGCCTACAACAACCACCAGATCTTCCATCGATCTTCACTTGGACGTCCACAATTATGAAAATGCATCCCGAGAAATACGGAAACTCGATCGCTCCGAGTCGTCTTTCGGACCGAGCGCCTACCTTCAGGCTCTAATTTAGGTAAACCACAGCGATCACTTTCCGTCGCGGGTTTCGTTCCGGCCACCATTCCGCTGCATGAAGCTTTGAACAGCAACAACGAGGTCTCGGACGGTGTTTGCACTTTTCTTATCGTGAGTCAGATTCACGCTCACACGTCCGCTCAGATCCGGCTACTTGATGTCTCAACAAGGTTATGAAGTCGTGCCTCCGAGGCAGCTCAGAACGATCCGACTCGGCTTTCGGGCAGCCTTGGGAGAGGCCTACTCGGACACCGCCGGCGTGTTCAACGCTATCGGTGAGTCTCGCTCGGACTTTTTCCCTCGTGTCAAGGTCTGATTTCGTGCTTTCACCGAAGGCCATCAAGCCGGACAGTATTATGTCGCTATAAAGAGGACGGACGATCCACCGTGGAGCCGACGGAAGTCAACCTGTCTTTTAATCGGCCGCATTCCGCCTAATCGTACGGGTCCGGGTCGCCAGCAGCTCCATCCTCACCCTCAAGCTGCACTTCGAACGGATACAGGATGTCTCCTCCGACCCACGTCCAAGAAGTCGTTTTCGCCGCCCGCCCTGTCGGCGCACTCGTCGCGTCGGAAGTCTTTCGTCTCGAGACTGTTCCATACCACCTGCAAGTCGGGGAGGGAGAAGCGTTGGTGCAGACGCTGTACCTTTCTATTGACGCTGGATTCCGTGCCTTTCTTGATGAAGGTACACAGCTCACGATACCTCTCGGTGAAGTCATGCGTGGTTCCGGTGTAGGGGTGGTGAGAGAAGTCGGGACAGGGAGCAAAGTTGCGGTCGGAGACTATGTGTACTACAGGCCAGGTGAGTGCAGAATTTGTCATAGTGCTGTACTCGGCATTTTGACGGATGATTGTTTCTGCGGCTTAGGATGGAGAGATTGGGGGGTCTATAAAGTGGACACCCTCAAAGTACTGCTGTAAGCTGTCACCATTGCTTCGTATCTGTACAAGACATACATTCGCTTACCAGTTTGCAGATTGCCCATCGGTGTACAACTTGTGGACTATGTCGGAGCGCTGGGGTCATCAGGTATGAGCCCTTCGCATACAAGATCTCTCAGTTCTAATCGTTTTCGGCTCGCTCCAGGACTCAGTGCGTACATCGTACGTAGCTTCTACACCTATCCACTGCCACTCGTCTTACTCATCCGCTCCAGGGCCTCACGGTCATCGGGAAAATTAAACGAGGCGAAACTCTCGTCGTATCCAGCGCAGCAGGTGCTGTCGGACATCTTGTATGTCAGATGGGCAAACTCCTCGGAGCCAGAGTCATCGCCATCGCAGGATCGCCGCTGAAATGTGAAGTTCTCGAGCGCGAATTCGGAGTGGACAAAGCCCTGAACTACAAAGCTCCCACTTTCTACGACGACCTGAAAGCGATCGGCGGGATCGACGTCTATTTCGACAACGTCGGTGGAGAGATGCTGGACTTCGTCATGACGCAGATGAAGCAGTTTGGGCGGATTGTGGCGTGTGGTAGGTCCTTCTCTTCCGTGGGTTCAGCTTATTTAAGCTGATATGTGAGTGGCAGGCACCATCTCCAGAATAAGTGAGTTTACTGAGTGCTCCGTTGCAGGCGTTCTGCTGTCTGACGTTGTTGATGTAGACGGGAAAGAACCGCCAGGTCTTAGGAACTATATGAATCTCATCGTTCAAAGCGCGAAGATCGAGGGCTTTTTCCTGTACGTCCCCTTAGTCGGAGTGCAATGGTCTGCAGGAAGCTTATGTCCATCTCAGTCACCATTACGCACAATTTTACCCTGCCGCGCTGGAGCAAATATCGTCGTGGTTAGCGGATGGCAAGCTGAAGCGAAAGCTCAATATTCTCGACGGATTAGACAAAGCACCACAAGCGTTGGAGGATATGTTCACTAAGGGGTTCGTAGGAAAAGTCTGCGTACGACTAGCTGAGGTCGACGATTAAATAAGGTTGCGTAGGGTATGAAGGGTCGTCAGGAATGCATAATCATGCATGTTGTATGCCCATATATTACGCACGCGGCACACCGTCACGTCGACTCGCGGAGTTGAGCAGGACACGCTGTGAGTCTCATTATCCCTTGGATAGCACTGACATTTGGCGAGCATAGACGTGCTCAAAGAGTCTCGGAACACGTAGCGAGAGGACAAAGAGAATTATTTTGCCAGTGGTCGTGCCGGCTCTTCTCAGCCTCTTCCCAATCGTCTGGCGAGAGAGGCGCTGGCCTGTTCCAAGAGTGTTGGAACACGTCGGCTGGCGCAACGGCTGGAGGGATACTTTTCTGGAGCTGGACTATCGAATGACGCACCCCTTGTGCCAACTGTTACAAGAATTTTGGGGCTAACAGCAAGGGAAATCTTTGCACAGACGTGTTCCAATAGTCCTGGAACAGGATAGAGAGGATTTTCTACCAGCGTTCGTGCCTTCCGAAGCGAGATTGGCAAAGTGTTCTGGAGGGGGCGAACTCTTCTGGAAGGGCAATTCAGTCGAGTCAGCCTACTTGCGCACAGGCCGATGCTTCGCTTCTCGAGGGACAGAGAAGTGGATTGAGCTGTCGACCCTTCTCCGCGCTCGAGCGATCGTGACCCGTTGCTTCTCGAGAGCCAGAAAGAAGGAGCATCATGGGCGTGGTGTGGTGTGGCGTCGTCGCCGACCTTCGCCATCAGCTCCTGCTTCTCCTTCAGTTCTCCCATTGGTGACGACCACCGTGACGGCGAAACCGCCTTCCTAAGTTCCTTGGGTTGCCGTGTCGAAGTCGCAGGAGCGGTGATCGAAGCTTGCCATCCAGAAAACACTTTTGCAGTGCAAAAGTGTTTTTGGCGCCCAAACGGCGACGCAAGGAAGCAAGTTGTGGGCTTTCGAGTCTCTCCTTCGATGTGACCTGCACCGCCGCGCTGAATCTCGTCAGGCTGCATCTTCGACGACCTGCAGCTGTCTGCGTTGATGGTGGCCCGCCGTCTTGTGCAACCCTGGGTTAGGAGAATCCGCCATACTGTAGGTCGAGATTGGTTTGTTTCGACAGCGGAATTTCCTTCTCCCCCTTGACGTCGTGATTCAGCTATGTAGTGGCCTCTTACCGATTTTCATATAAATCTGCTTGAAGTCCTCTCACGAACATCACGAACAAGGACCGTCATACGTGCATCGACTCTCGTGCCACGCTTTCTTGGATTCGTTGGAACTGGTCCCTACGTCATGACTCCTTCACTACTCGTTCCGACTTTTCTTCTCGTCTGACATTCCGCGATTGTCTCTTCCCAGTCTCAGTGTGCATGGCTGCCGCAATTTTCAGCGAATCTACGAATCTTACGCTTCTAGTTCGCTGAATACACTCTGAAAACTGAACAACCTTTTGCATTGCACTAGGCGGAATTGCGTCACGTGCTTGCTGTGCGACAAGCGAACGGAGCCGAGCGCGCTGTGCACTGCTAGGCTGGTCTGGGTGGAGAGATGTTTGTGTTCACTGTTGATCGTGATGCTCCTCTTCTTCTTCCTCTCCTCTTCGTCGTTGTTGGCTCCATGATTTCCATCTCCTCGTCTTTCTCCGCGAACATCTTGGTTTGATTGGCCCCATATGGCATCCATCTCTCCCAGTTATCCCCGCAACCAGGGCTTCGTCTCTCCCGCCCAGCTGCAGCAGTGGAAGCGCGACCAGGAGCAGCAGCAACAACGCATGTCCACCACAGAATTTGGTCAACAAAACTTCCCATCTTCCACATCCTTGTCGTCCGAGCAGCAGCAGCAACCTCTTCTTCCTGAAATGCGCCGAACCATGAGTGGGCAAACGCCCGCCCCTCCACCGCAACATACTCGCACAACATCGGCCTTCTCGCTTTTCGGCAGGAAGTCGCAGACCATGGACTCTCAGAAGAACTCTCCACCACCGCCCTCCGCCTTCCACAAGCAGGCTGCGTCTGTCTCTGACTTACCCAAGTCCCACAATGTTCTCACTCGCCGCACATCAAATCCGCGGGTAGATCCCACTGCCCCGCCTCCCAACAACGGACAACCACAGCAACAAGACCCACTCAGTCCCCCCGCCTCCGCCTCTACCCAACCACCGCAGACACCCATGACCCCGTCCACCCCCGGCGGGTCGAGCAAGCCTCCGCCACAACTGCACCCCGAGATCCGCTCCATCGTCCAGCTTACCGCCGCCCATGCTCAGAAAATCTATTTCTCTGGCCCCATGGTTCGGCGTGTGGAGAGGCAACCAGACGGGCAGAAACCGGCGAAGGACGAGGGATGGCGGAACGTGTGGGGGCAGCTCGGGGGCACGACGCTCAGTCTGTGGGATATGAAGGAGATCGAAGAGGCGAGCAAGCAGGGCAGGCAGGTTCCTCCGAGTTATATTAATGTGACCGACGCGGTGAGTCTCAAATATTGCAAACGTCAAGGTGCTCGCTGGGCGGCCAGCAGCGATTCGGATTTTTGTGATGCGAGCGGGGGGATGTGGTGCGCTTCGGTCTGGCGGCAGCGTCCTCGAGCTCTCCGGAGTGCCTTCCTCCCGAGTTTGGTAGTGAGAGTACCTCTGAGAACTATCTGGACCGTCTCGCATCACCAGATCTCAGAATGCAGCTTGCGATCCAGCCGGCTATCTTTCTATCGGCGGCTGGCATTTGTGAAAAGCAAACTAAAACATCTTCTCTCCTCTACAGTTCGTGCAGGTGGTCGGCACGCTCACCACACCAGGGACTCCCGAAGCGCCCCCTCAAACGTTCGCAAACGTGTTCTCAGTCAATACCGCCGGGCTCAACCTGCTCCTCTTCTCATGTCCGTCCACTCAAGCCCTCGTATCATGGTCGGCTGCCCTACGACTGGCCGCCTGGGAAAAGTCCCGGTTGGAGGAAATGTACACGGCACACCTGGTCAGAATTATGCTCAACGACGGCAGGGAGACGCGGTCGCCGCTGGTCCGAGGCAAGATGGAGGGCTGGGTGCGCATTCGCGTGGCGGGACAGACGGACTGGAAGAAGTTGTGGATGGTCATCTGCGCTGGAGGGGTTTTGCAACACGACAACGGATCTGCGACGTCCCAAGATACCCGACCGACCTCCCCGTCTGCTCCTCGCAAAAACCGGCTCTCCCAGCTCTTCTCTCGCGATCACAGTCCACCGCAGGGCGGGACACCCTCCAAACCTGCGATTCACGTCTTCACGTCACCGAAGCAGAAAGACAAGAAGAAGCCTATCCTCACGTTCCGCGACGTGGCTCAGGCGTTCGCCGTATACCCGGAGAGACCAGAGTTGATCAGTCGGAGTACGCTGATGAAACTGGAGGGCGTGTTTGGAGACGAGGAGATGGTGGGAAGTATGAAGAACAGGGAGGCGTGGTTGCTGGTGATGCCTGAGCTGGAGGCCAACAACACCCGCGCTTCGGAGATGCTGAAATGGTTGATTGGTGAGTAACAGATACGATCGTGCGTGTCTCACAGTATTGACCTTTCGAACAGGTATTCACGACGCATTCGAACTCTATGGACGCCCTCGGATCTATAGCTGGGATCCCCGTGATCCTCAGTCAACTATGTTTGCTTATCCCATTGGACCACACAGAGACGTGAGCACAGACCCTAACGTGTTCCTTGTTTCTGGAGAGGTACTGACAACACTCTTCTTCCAGCTGCTCTTCTTGGATCGCGAACTTGCAGAAAACCTGGATCCCAGGGACGATCGAACTTCCTCGGTTCGGCGACAGCTCAAACAAATTCTGTGGAACAGAATGCGAGGGTCGGTCCCCGGTCCCGACAAAGCCCAACCACCTCTTCCGTCCGGCGATCAACCGCCCATGCTGCCACCTCTTCCGGACATGGACGAAGAAGACGAACCCGAGCAGCCTGCTGCGTCGGGTTCGCAGCTTCCCAATCAGCTGCCGTCCGGGGCGGCCCAATTTTCAATGCAAATCCCGCCCTTGGACTTCGAGCACACGCCGGACGAGCCAGCTGCACAACCAGAGCCAGAACCAGAGCCATCGGACGTCGCTCGTCAGGCTTCCGACACACGTTCAGCGGCACGTCCTCTCACTCCCATCACCGAAAGGAGCAATCCGTCTATGTCTGGAGACACGAACATACCCTCTCAGCGAGCTTCCCTGCGGCAAAGCCCACCAGGCCCCATCACTCAGCCATCCTTCAGTCCTCCTGCTCCTGCGCCACCTAGAAAGTCGCCGGAGCCACCACGAGAAGAAGGCGACAGTACCTACGGTGGACGTATCACGACGAGTCCTACCAGTCTGCCCGGGGAGACTCGCGCCTTTGGTTATCGACCCAGCGAGGAACCGCATTTCGTCGTTGCCAGCAGACCAGCTTCGAAGCAAGGTCAGTACGGGTCGCCCAAGTCGCCTCCAGCCGTGCCTGCTGCGTTCGAGCCTGCCAACGTGCAGCCGCCTTCATCCCCTCCCAAGGCTCCGCCTTCACCTCATCAGAAGACACCGTCTCCCAAACCTGCGTCTCCTCGGCCTCCTTCGATTTCACAGGTATCTCACACATCGTTCAGCCCTCCGCCGCCTGTACATCCTCCTCGAGCGTCCTCTCCTTCCATGTCTGTCCTCACATCTCCCTACTCCTTCCGCGAATCTGTACAACAACCTCCACCTTCTCCTCGTATGTCTGTCCTGACATCTCCTCACTCCTTCCGCGATTCCGTACAACATCCACCTGCGGCTCCAGCCTCCCCTCGTTTCTCCATGATGACTTCTCCACATTCTGCTGCACCGTCTCGGGTGCAGACCTACGCCGCTCAGCAAGCCGTCCAACATATGCCCTCCACTTCCACGGAAGCACTATCTTCGCCCGCGATATCCCAAACAGACAATGCACCTCCTCCACCTTCTCCAGCTCATTCGAGCCTGGCATCTTCCACTTTACAACGACCGCATCGCGGACGAGAGCTACGCGACGACCCTCCTGAGGAAAGTGTGCTACGAAAGGAAGCGGGTGCTCTGTATTATATGCGACACATCGACGGAGATGCGCCTGTCCCCACTGGGCTTCGCCGCCCGCCACCGCCACCTGCCAGCGACGAAGAAGAGGACGAAGAGGATGCAGAGTCCTCCGATTCGCCGTCCATCTATACGCCGCCGGCGACGAACAGCGGAAACCCTCTCAATGTCCGCAGGAGCCTGAGTCCCCCGCCATTCCCGCCGTCGAAAGCCTCGTCTCTAGTGTATCAGCGCGGCAACTCGCTGCACGAAAGTCCAGTCCTCGCCTCGCCCAACCTCGCGCAGAACGCCAACAACAACGCCTTCGTGGCGAGTCCCACGAGTTCCATTTCGGGCGGTTCCAGGTCCCCGGAGGTACCGTCCCGATATGGAAGCGTCGCCAAGCCCTCGGGCGCACGTGCCGCGCCTGTCAATAAAATAGCAGGCGCCCAGTCGCCGAGTGCTTCCAACGCACGACGCGGCGAACACCCCTTCCATCCGCAACACCCTC